>CAUYQU010017825.1:0-44281 GCA_963574635.1 Cheracebus regulus
ACCTTTGAGCCGGGCGTGGTGACTCACGCCTGTAATCCTAGCACTTTGGGAGGCCGAGGTGGGTGGATCACCTGAGGTCAGGAGTTCAAGACCAGCCTGGCCATCATGGTGAAACCCCATCTTTAAAAAAAAAAAAAAAAAGAACCTTTGAACCACCATATAAAATCATTTCACATACCTCCCCTCAACTTTTTTTTTTTTTTTTTGAGATGGTGTCTTGCTCTGTTGCCCAGGCTAGAGTGCAGTGGCACGTTCTTGGCTCCCTGCAGTCTCTGCCTCCAGGGTTCAAGTGATTCTTCTGCCTCAGCCTGCCCAGGAGCTGGGACTACAAGTGCGTACCACCACGCCTGGCTAATTTTTATATTTTTAATAGAGACAGGGTTTCACTATATTGGTCAGGCTGGTCTTGAACTCCTGATCTCATGATCCGCCTGCCGTGGCCTCCCAGAGTGCTGAATTACAGGCATAAGCCACTGCGCCCGGCCCACATGCCCCCTTATTAATGCAAAAATAGAGGTTTATTGTGCAAAAGAAGAGGTAAATGCCCAAAGCAAACTGAAATACTAAAACATTTTATGAAGGAAGTTTCAGGAATTCAAGAAATCTTCTATTAAATATACTAATACTAAAAAGAGGCATAAGAGACATAATAGTAGACTTCAGTCTACAGATATTTATGTAATTTTTAAAACCTGTCCTATTGCCTTTTTTTTTTTTTTTTTGAGACAGAGTCTAACTGTCACCACTCTGAGTACAGTGGCATGATCTCAGTTCACTGAACTCCCCAACTCAAGTGATACTCCCACTTTGGGCCCCCTCCCCAATCCCACAGCTGGGACTATAGGCACATGCCACCAGGCCCAACTATTGTTATTTATTTAAATTTTTTTTTATTTTCTGTAGAGATGAGGTCTTACTAAACTGCCAAGGCTGGTCTCAAACTCCTAGGCTCAAGTGATCCTCCTGCCTTAGCCTCCCAAAGTGCTCGGATTACAAGTGTGAGCTACCATACCCAGCCTGATTGCTTTTTAATCACAGTGAAGAATAAAAAATTTCTAGATAAGAAGTTAATGCCATTTAATATTCTACCTCTTGTGAGATTAGTATAGATGATTCTTTGTCATAAGTATGACTCTTTGAAGGTAGGTATCTATTAGGTAAGACACAAATGCTTTATAAACTTTGATTTTCCTAAAGATCTTGATGAGTTGTCTTTAACTTTTCATTATAAAAACTTCCACCAGGCATGGTGGCTCACACTTGTAATCTCAGCACTTTGGGAGGCCAACGCAGGTGGATCATGAGGTCAAGAGTTCAAGAGCAGCCTGCCCAACACGGTAAAACCCCATGTCTACTCTAAAAATACAAAATATTAGCCAGGCGTGGTGGCACGTGCCTATAATCCCAGTTACTTGGGAAGCTGAGGCAGGAGAATCACTTGAACCTGCGAGGCAGAGGGTGCAGTAAGCTCAGACCACGTCTCTGCATTCCAACCTGGGAGACAGAGCAAGACTCTGTCTCAAAACAAACAAACAAACAAACAAACAAACAAAAAACACTTCCATATATTGGCCAGGTGTGATGGTTTATGTCTGTAATCCCAGCACTCTGGGAGGCCAAGGTGGGCAGATCCCCCGAGGTCAGGAGTTTGAGACCAGCCTGGCCAATATGGTGAAACCCCTATCTATACTAAAAATAGAAATAGCCGAGCATGGTAGTATGTGCCTGTAGTCCCAGCTACTCAGGAGGCTTGAGGCAGGAAAATCACTTGAAACCGACAGATAGAGGTTGCAATGAGCTGACATCGCGCCACTGCACTCCAGCCTGGGTAACACAGCGAGTCTCTGTCTAAAACAACAACAACAAAAACAAAATTCATATATCACAAATGCATATAGACTAGCACAATAAATTGCTATGTACCTACCAGCACAACTTCAACAACCATCAGTATTTTGTTCTACTTGCTTCACCTATCCTCCTCTGCAGCATCTGACACTGTAATATCCCATCCTTGTGGATAGTTTTCCCTTACAGTCTGTGACATTACTTTTCTCATTCTTTCCCCTTCTGACTACACTTCTTGTGGTTCATCATCGTCTTCCTACTCACTGCTTATGTAATTTGAGAAAAACAAAGAATCAAACGGAATTTTATAATCACTGCACTCTGTGGTTAAGACATGCCACTTTTTGATTTAAAAGCAGAAACATCTCCCTTCCTACTTTATCTGCTATTACCAGTTTCCAGGATAACCAATAAGCAGTCTAAGTTAATTAACATAGTCCAAGGCTTTCAACACATTTTAGGTCCAATCTTGAAGGCAGATGGGCTCATGAAAGTGCTAAACCTAGGCTAATAGCAAACAGCTGATATAAAGCTCTGCCCCTTCTAATGAAGGTCCAGATGATACAATAGCTAGTGGTGACCTTCACATATGTGTAAAGCTCCTATCTCAGCTTTCCTGGAAAAGAAACTTAACAGCCAATGATGGCTTTGGGATTCAGAATGTCCTCCCTCTGAAAAGGTGCCAATATAACTATCTTCTACAAGCTGAAGTTTCAACAATGTGGTTATCCCTAGTCTACTCCAGATAGCTGTAATCCAATAAGCTAAGAATCTTCAATCTTTCACAAATATTTTCCTCTTGAGTTCTGAATTCTTTCTAACACTCATTTATTCTTACACCATGAACTTGAAGTTTACACGAAAATGAATATTTAGGAAATCTATCTTTCTGCATTCTGTGGAAGCAATCAATGAATGCTTACCTTGTTTCATCCTTCGATCTGGAGCCATCGTCATTCTGAGAAGCACCTTTAACATCAAAGTTTAAACAGAAAATGAGTTTAAAGAGAGTATGTTTTTTTCTAAACATGCCATGTAAGCAAAGCCTTTTATTAAATCTTTGTAATAAGAAACTTATTATACCTTAAATTTCAACACGACTTTAAAAGGAAAATGTGATGTTCATAACTGCCAGAAAATGTCTCCCAAAATTTTGTGCAAATGCTTACAATTATGGATAAGGGATGTTAATTACTAAAGGTATATTATTCATGCACTACTACTCCTGCCTTTTTTTGAAATATGTCTAACTCTAATTCAATCCTTGTGTTTTAACCATCTTTGTATTCCAAATACCTCATAAAAAAGTGCTGATCACCAACAGAATGATAAAATCGATTCCAGAAATAGAGAAACCCATAACGCCTTTCTTCTGCAGGGGCCTGGGAAACAGCTTAAAAAAAATAGGAAAGCCACAAATGGGAATCCAAGTGGCCAAAAATTAATGTCAGTGTTCATATTTTCTTACTTGATTGATGGAAAATCAATATATCCTTAGAATTCAGTCAAAATCTTTTTACTATAAAAGTATTGGAGGGGCCAGGCACAGTATTTCACACCTATAATCGCAGCATTTTGGGAGGCCAAGGTGGGTGGCCTCACTTAGGTCAGGAGTTGGGAGACCAGCTTGGCCAACATGGTGAAACCCCATCTCTACTAAAAATACAAAAATTATCCAGGAATGGTGGCAAGTACCCCCAATCCTAGCTACTTGGAAGACTGAGGCAGGAGAATCACTTCAACTCAGGGGGCGGAGGTTACAGTGAGCTGAGACCCCGCCATTACACTCCAGCCTGGGTGACAAGAGTGAAACTCCATCTCAAAAAGTGTTGGAAGGAGGCTGCTAAAGCTAGGTACATTTAAAGAAGCAAAAAACAAATGGTAGGGAAAGAGAAAGAAAAATCATCAAACGCAGAAACAAGAACTCAAATTCAACCATCTAGGTTAACTTAGTAAAGGAACAATAGTCCCTGGATAGTTTCAAACAATGAAATCATTACCATATTACAACAAAGCATAATTGGTGGATTAATTCATTTTTAAAATGCTGAGTCACCACTATACTATACCATACTTAGCAAAGTTGGTAAATGTCTCATGCAATCTAGAAATATATATTTTTAAAATAGTATGTGAACAAATAAAATGTTGTCTGTACAACACAATTATTACTATTTGGTAATAAAAGAGAACAAACCAATGAAACACACTATGTGGCGGATGAGCCTCAAAAACATTATGCTAAGTGAAACTAGCCAGACCAAAAAAACCCACATATTTTATGATTCCATTTATACAAAATGTCCATTAAAAGGCAAATTTTTAGAGATAAAAAATAGAGACTGGGCGTGGTGCCTCACACCTGTAATCCCAGAATTTTGGGAGGCCAAGGTGGGTGGATTGTCTGAGGTCAGGAGTTCAAGATCAGACAGGCCAACATGGAGAAACACTGCCTCTACTAAAAATACAAAACTTAACTAGGCATGGTGGTGGACGCCTGTAGTCCCAACTGCTTGGAAGGCTGAGGCAGGAGAATCGCTTGAACCCGGGAGGCAGAGGTTGCAGTGACCAGAGTGTCATCACTGCCTTCCAACCTGGGTAATAGCGAGACTCCATCTCAGAAAAGAAAAAAAAAGATTAGTGGTTACCTGGGGCTGATGGTGGGAAGAGAAGGTCCTGTAAACTGGCAAGAGGGATTTTACTGAGGGGATAAAAATGTTCTAAACCTGAATTACAGTGATAGTTGAATCCCTCACTTAAGTTACTAAAATGCATTAAGTTGTACGCTTGAAATGGGTAAATTTTATGTTGTATAAAATACAACTCAATAAAGATGTTTATGTGGTTAAAAACAATGGTACAATGAAATACATTTTGGCTATAAAGGGTAAATTTCAATTTAAGAATGTTTTAATATGGAATATATTCCCCTAAAATGGCTTATGAATGGGACATAAATGAAATCAGAAAACCACAACAAAATATCTAGCATAAGTTACTAAAATCTGTAAATTAGTATTTCACTTTTCTCAAAATTAAGAAAACCATTTGGAATAATCCATTTAAATCTACCATTACCTGCTACTTCTAAACTTTCTCACTACAGTGACAAAGAATAGTATTTTAAACACATGAGTTCTGAGGCCAGACTGCCTAGGTTTGTATTGTAGTTCTATCACGTACTTTGTGACCTTACAAAAGTATATTTGCCTTCCTATACCTTTTCCTTCATGTATAAAATGTGGATGACACCTACATTATAGAATACTCATAAGAATTAAACATATAAACATTTACCACTGTGCTAGCACATATAAGCAGTTCATAAATAATAACTATTATTTCTCAAAATTTACATCTCATTAGTAAAGTCTAAACAAGGGCCATTTTTGTTCAATCTTTTTTTTTTTTTTTTTTTTAGACAAAGGGTCTTGCTCCATTGTCCAGGCTGGAGTACAGTGGCATGATCATAGCTCACTGCAGCCCCAACCTCCCAGGCTCAAGCAATCTTCCCACCTCAGCCTCACAAAGTGGGAGGATGCATGGATGAATGCCACCACAAACCCAGCTCTCTCTCTCTCTCTCTCTCTCTCTCTATATATATATATATATATATTTTTTTTTTTTTTTTTCAATTTCTTATTTTATTTTTTGAGACAGAGTCTTGCTCTATCACCCAGGCTGGAGTACAATGGCACTATCTCGGCTCACTGCAACCTCCGCCTCCCGGGTTCAAGCAATTCCCCTACTTCAGCCTCCTGAGTAGTTGCAACTCAAGCACGTGCCACCATGCCCGGATAATTTTTTGCATTTTTCAGTAGAGACGGGGTTTCACCGTGTTAGCCATGATGGTCTCACTCTTCTGACCTCGTGATCCGCCCGCCCTGACCTCCCAAAATGCTGGGATTATAGGTGTGAACCAGTGCGCCTGACTGTTTTTTAATTTTTTTGAATACACAGGGTCTTACCATGTTGTCTAGGCTAGTCTCAAACTCCTGGATTCAAGTGATCCTCCCACCTTGGCCTCCCAAAGTGCTGGGATTACAAGTGTGAGACACCATGCCTGGACTATTTGCTCTTTTATTTCACTCCAATATAAACTGAAACCATAACTATGAAATTTATGGCATGAATTATTTAGATCTTATCCTCTGCTTATAACCAGAGGATAGTTAACAACAATAAAAATCTAACACTTATACAATTAATGTCCAAGAAGAGAACAATGGTTGTTCTTAATCATTGCATTTTACAAATGTATTGCCCTTTAAAAGTATTCTCAATCCAAATTTCCTCAAGAAAACTCGTCAGATTGCTAAATGCACGTTTTTACCCAAAAGAAACTTTGGAAGATCTACAAAGATCTCTTCTACTCAGTGAACAAGTCAAAATGACCTGCCCTCCCACCACAATATAACTAGCTCCTAGATAAAGCAGTTTAACAAATCATTTCTATTTCTTGGGTGTCTAGCAATCTCAAACAAAAAAGTTAACTAAAGCCAGGTGTGGTGGTAAGCACCTGAAGTCCCAGCTACTCAGAAAGCTGAGGGGAAAAAAAAAAGCTTTATTTATATAACCGCCATTTTTAGAAAATTTATCCACCAAGAAGAAAGAAACAAAAATGTGTCTGTAAGTACAGCATACCTCCCCTTATCTATAGTTTTAATTACCCACAGTCAACTGTGGTCCAAAAGTAGGTGAATACAATAAGGCATTTTTCCTCTCAAAGCTCTAAACAAAGCTAAAACGTGAGGTATTTTTGGAGTGAAACTGAAACTGAGAGATGACATTCCTATGACTTTTATTATAGTATACTATTATAACGGTTTTCTTTTCTTTTTTGAGATGGAGTCTCACTCTGTCACCCAGGCTGGAGTGCAGTGGCACGATCTCAGCTCACTGCAATCTCTACCTCCTGGGTGAAAGCAATTCTCTTGCCTCAGCCTCCCAAGTAGCTGGGATTATAGGCGCCCACCACCACACTGAGCTAATTTTTGTATTTTTAGTAGAAATGGGGTTTCACCATGTTGGCCAGGCTGGTCTCAAACTCCTGATCTGCCCGCCTCAGACTCCAAAAGTGCTGGGATTACAGGCATGAGCCGCCATGCCCACCTTACTTTCTTACTATTGTGGTTAAACTCTTACTGTGCCTAACTTTACAAATTAAATTTTATCATAGTTATGTATATAATGGGAAAAAATGCCTATATAAGTTTATATAGAGTTCAGTACTATCTACAGTTTCAGGTATACACTGGGAGGTCACGGAACATATCCCCTATGATTTGGGGGAAGGACTACTACACCAGAAGAGATAAGGTGATCTCATTAGGAAAATCTAATCTTCATAGTAAAGACACCTCATTTTATTGAGCTTCACTTTATTGCACTTGACAGATGATGTGTTTTTTACAAAATGAAGGTTTGTCACAATCCTGAATTGAGCGAGTCTACTGGCACAATTTTCTCAACAGCAAGTGTTTGATCCTATCCGTCACATTTTGGTAGTTCCAGCAGTATTTCACACTTTTCATTACTGTTATATCTGTTATGGTGATCTACAATTAGTCACTGTTGAAGTTACTATCATAATTGTTTAGGGGTGCCATGACCACATCTATATAAAATGGCAAACAACAGATGTTGTATGTGTTCTGACTGCTCTATCAATCAGGCATCAGTTTTCCTCTCCTCCTTATGTTTCCCTATTCTCTGAAACACAACAATATTGAAATTAGGCCAATTAATAACCCTACAATGGCCTCTAAATGTTCAAGAAGCACGCACCACCATGCCCAGCTAAGTTTTGTATTTTTAGTTAGAGCCAGGGTTTCACCATGTTGGCCAGGCTGGTCTCGAACACCTGACCTCAGGTGATCCGCCTGCTTCAGCCTCCTAAAGTGCTGGGATTACAGGCTTGAGCCACTGCGCCCAGCCAAGAACAGACTTCTTATAAGAACTATCCTGTATGTTCTTTAACAAAAAACATAAATGAACATGGTCAGGAAAAAAAATCAAAATTTATATTAGAAAAAATTAGACTATAAAAGCAATTTTTTCCCCAGTTCTTACCCAACAATCAATACCCAGGTGCCACAAATTCAATTTCAGTACTAAACTCTAATTTTCATTTCTGGTACACAGTCAAGAAGTACAGAAATGGGCCAGGCACAGTGGCTCACACCTGTAATCCCAACACTTTGGGATTACAGGCCGAGGTGGGCAGATCATGAGGTCAGGAGATCCAGACCATCATGGCTAAAACAGTGAAACCCCATCTCTACTAAAAATGCAAAAATTAATTGGGTGTGGTGGCGCACACATCTGTAGTCCCAGCTACTCGGTAGGCTGAGAAGCAGGAGAATGGCTTGAACCTAGGAGGCAGAGGTTGCAGTGAGCCGAGACTGCACCACCGCACTCCAGCCTGGGCAACAAAGTAAGATTCTGTCTCAAAAAAAAAATAAGAAAGTACAGAAATGAAGCCAATCAATAGAAGAACATGTACAGTTCCTACCACACATGAGCTGAACTGAGTTCTGTTTGCTTACAATTCATAATTTGATTTAAAGTTCCTAGGGTTTTACATGTGAAACCAATAGTATTTTGGAAAGAAATGGCAACGTCGACAAATTAACTGTGTTTCAATCTTCATTGTGTCATACTAATTTATGTGGTTTTGGAAATGCTATTTAAACGCTCAGAGCTTCACTTCCCTTATCTGCAAAACGCAGGTAATGCTTTACAAAGTTGTGATGGTTAAAGGAGAATATATGTAAAACACCAACACAGTGCTTGGTACATGGTAAGCATTCAACAAATAACAGGTATTGTATCTGGCAATGCCAAACCTAAAATCCACTGTGACTTCGTAGTTAAAACATCTCTTTACCTCACAGAATCAGACTAAATTCTCACTGGCCAATTATTTTCCTACTTGAACAGAAAACTGTTGACATAGAAAGAAATGCTTATTTCTGTAGGAAATAAACACTAAAGTCGTTAAGTATACATATGCAGCTTAGATCCTGTTCTTAAATATGAAGACTGATAAGCTTTACTTTGGTTAATTATTAAATATTTTATATTAGTAGTAGTTTCAACTTCTTGGGTGGAAACTTAGGACACTATAAATACTGAGGTTTAGGAGAGTTTAACAATGTAACTTGTATTTTATCTTAAAGACTTCCAATTTATATATAGAAAAATGTGACTATTATAGAGTTCTTATGAACAATAATCAAAGTGTCAACTCCAAATCAGTATAACCGTTTCAGAAATAAATTTCTTTCCAACCTCACTAGCCCCAAAGACCTAATCTGTAAGACATGCTAGGCCCTGCCACTTTATTTTTTGTTGAGACAAGGTCTCACTCTGTCACCCAGGCTGGAGAGCAGTGGCGTGACCTTGGCTCACCACAACCTCCGACGCCTGGGTTCAAATGATCCTCCCACCTTGGCCTCCCAAGTATGGACTAGACATGTGCCACACACATGGCAAATTTTTGTATTTTTTGCAGAGACAGAGTTTTGTCATGTTGCTTAAGGCGGTCTCAAACTCCTGGGCTCAAGCAACCCTCCAGCCTCAGCCTCCCGAAGTGCTGGGATCAAGAAGGGTGAGCCACTGCGCCCAGTCTGTACTGCTATTTTTAAAAGTCACGAGGAAGCAGGAAGTCTTCCAACAAGGTAGGAAAAAAAGAATAGCACCTGACAACTGCAAAATGTTTCATAATGCAGTTTTTAAGTAAACCAAAAGGTCTTTGTCAAACTCATCAATAAATCCATTAATCTGCTCTTTCATTGTCTTCAGGCCTCTGAAATCTGTTTCAAGTGAAAATACACTTAGCACATTAGGAAGTGATGGAAGTATCTGATGGGAAAACAGTGGGAAGAAGTTTTACTAAACATGCTAGCTGTCCAGCCACTAACACAGATGCCACCACAGAAACTTCTTTTAATCATAGCTCATGTTTATTTTCCTTTAACACACACCAGTAAATCAGAGATTGTAAGATTTACTAGCACACATATAATTAATTAGTATTGTCAGAAGATATCTCTGTAAGTGTAGCCTACAGAAAAAGAACGGGAATGGTAAATGGATTTCAGCTTGTAATGGCTGCAGTGCAGTGGTGCAATCTCTGCTCACTGCAACCTCTGCCTCCTAGGTTCAAGTGATTCTCCTGCCTCAGCCTCCCCAGTAGCTGGGATTATAGGCACCCATCATCACGCCTGGCTAATTTTTTTGTAATTTTAGTAGAAACGGGTGTCACCATGTTGGGTAGGTGAGTCATATTTAAACTCAATCACACACTGCTACAGACAATAAACTTTGTCTACCATTGGCACAGGAGGGAGCGTGTCATCTAACCCATATTAACTGCCATCGTTGGCCAACAGAATAAATACTATATAAATCAACAAATTACTCATGGGGCCAACTGTGATTCAACTTCTATTTGGCTAATTTTTCAACTTACATAAAAATATACATGCTTTTATTCATAGAAACAATACACTAAAAAGAAAATGTTTAAAGTGATCAATGTCTATTTTTTAAAAAGAAAAAAATAATCTCTTTCTTTCTTTTTCTTTTCTTTCTTTCTTTTAAAGAAACAAGGTCTCACTCTGTCACCCAGGCTGGACTGCAACGGCATTGATTATAGCTCAAAGCAGCCTCAACCTCCAAGCTCAAGCAATCCTCCTGTCTCAGCCACCCAAAGTGCTAGGATTAGAGGTGTGAGCCACCACATCCAGCCAGAAAAAAATCATTTTATTAACCTGAAAAAAAACTAAATAATTACATATAGCATACTGCAACAGCTATTTTATTTAAGAAGAATCATTAAAGACCTTAAAAAGGTGATCACTTACTTTCTGAACATGTAGTTTCACCATTGGTAACAATTTCAGACTCTAACTGTAGCCCATCAAGACAAATTGATAAGTCTCCTATTGTCTCTGTTGGTTCTTTGTCACCTCCAAGCTGCAAAGTCAGAACTACTTCTTCAACTGGAAGAAAATAAAGTTACAGAAAAAATGGTCACTTTTTTCCTGTGAAGGCTTTTTTTTTTTTTTTTTTTAGACAGTCTGTCTCTGTCGTCCAGGCTGGAGTGCAATGGCTCAATCTTGGCTCACTGCAACCTCTGCATCCTGGGTTCAAGCAATCCTCCTGTCTCCAGCTCCAGAGCAGCTGGAATTATAGGCATGCACCACCATGCCTGGCTAATTTTTGTATTTTTAGTAGAGATGGGGTTTCACGATGTTGGCCAGTCTCAAATTCCTGACCTAAGGTGATCCAGCGTGCTCAGCCAAGAAGGCATCTTAACTGTTAAAAATTAACTGTTAAAAATGTGATGCCCAAGAAAATATAACTATATGTACATATAAATTGTTTAACTATATTTCACCCAAGGCTTGAGCATTTTTGACACCAAAACACTGTATCTTTAAAAAAGGACAAAATTTGCTAATGTTTCATATCCATGATGTAAAACAGTATCTCCATCATTTATTATATTCATTCTATCCTTGTAAAATTATAGTATAAAATGAGCAAGGATAAGAATAAAGATTATTTAACAATATATACCTGAATTAAATTGAGTAAAAACATAATTTAGGGATAAATTATATCTAATAAGCGCTAAATGAGAAAATTCTTAGAATTATGTTTTAGGTAGTCAAGAGGTAGAAAAAATGTGTTTTAAAATCATGATATATTAATTAAAACAAGCTAAACCTTTTTCTTTATGTTATGTAAATAGATATACATATAAATAAAACGACAACCACATAAAATTCAGACATTTTAAAAAATAAGCATTTAAAGCTGGATGTGGTGGTACCTGCCTGTAGCACCAGATACTTAAGAGGCTGAGAAAAGATAATCACTTGAGGCCAGGAGTTCAAGACTACACTGTGCTATGAATGCACCTGTAAACAGCCACTGCACTCCAGCCTGGGAAATAGGCTCCCCACATTCTTCCCAAAAAGACGCATTTGAAAAGGAAATCTGTAAAAATATTCATTAGATTTGTCCTCTAAAGTGGGATTTTAATTTTTTTCTTTCATCTCTGCTCTATATTTTAGTTTTTCCACAATTAACTATGTATTACTTTACTAACATCTATTTACTAAGTAAATAGTTACTAAAAATACTGAATGCAAAATGAATGGCCAAACCAAGGTTACTCAGAATACTTTTAACAGCTTAAAATTCTTCTATCTGTTCATCCTATAACCAAGTAAAACTTAAAGGTATGAGTGAACATGAGTCATTATGCATGTTTGACATATAAATTTCTTCTAGAAAAACAAACAGCTAAGTGCAATTTCTATTAGTCTTAAATACGTACGTTTCATATTGTTTGACTTTAATGTTTCATAAATATCTAACGCAGCAGTTCCCAACAAAACATCAGATTTCAGTGTCTGGTGACTCCACACACGAAAATGTAATTTACTCACAGGGGTAACAATACTAAAAGTGAAAAAAGGGGAAAAAGTATTATTTTTATTGAATAGCACAATGAGAGCCTGAATAAATTACAATTCAGTTGTAAAGTCTTCTCACTGCACCCCTTACAGTTTACTATACAATCAATATTGGCTTAGGTTCAGTAATCTTATGAAAACTATTTGAATGCTACATGCTTACATAGTCATTTTCACTTGTGGTTGAACTACAGAAGCAAATTCATACACATATTGTCAACAAAAGTGAAACTGCTTATCCTGAAACAAACTATTAGAAAACTAGTTTTACTTTAGTAGTACAGAAAAGTGACTTTACAAATTAAATTTTTATGTTATGTCAGTAGTTTATGGAGCTTGAGGTTATTTTGTTTAATCATTACAGTAACCATATGAGATGGGAATTATCACTTCCATCTTCAGATACAGAAACTGACATTCAGAGATAAAGCAAATTGCCTAAGGTCTCACAGGCAATAAGTAGCTGAACTGTAATTTGAATGAAATCCTGACATTAAACTTTATATTAAAAAGTTCCTCAAGTCACCTACATAATGATTTGAAGATTACATTACATACATCCAAGTTTCCCACTGCTAGAAGCAAGGTGTCCAGTCCAACTATCAAATATAGATTCACTTATACCTTGCTAAATGCCAATAAAGAATATTCTCTATAATGGTATTTCCAAAGTAAACTGGGAAATTTGAATCCGCAATATACATACAATCAATTTTAGAGTCAAGGATTAGAAAACTAGGAGCACTATATAATCTACCATAGTCCTATGGTTCAATGATACAAAGACAAATTCCAGAAATGTTTGAATTTTTCTATATCTAATTCTCTCTAATGTGATTAAGTTTGGGAGAACAAAGAAACATTTTCTTCCTTTGAAGTCTACCTGTACCTATTATCACCACCATTTCAACAGCAATGGGTAGATTAAACAAACTAAAAATTCCACATTGCCCCTCTTCTTTGGGGGTACAATGTATTCATTCTCTTCAAAATTCTCAGACGCTACTTCCAAGAGAGCTCATACTATATATTATATTAAGAATATATTTCTCCACCAGGCGCCGTGGCTCATGCCTGTAATCCCAGCACTTTGGGAGGCCGAGGTGGAAGGATTACTTGAGGTCAGGAGTTTGCAGTCTGCCCAACATGGCGAAACCCGTATCTACTAAAATTACAAAAAATTAGCTGGGTGTGATGACGCTCGCCTGTAATCCCAGCTACTCAGGAGGCTGAGGCAGGAGAATTGCTTGAACCTAGGAGGCAGAGGTTGCAGTGAGGAGAGCTTGCGCCATTGCACTGCAGCCTGGGCAACAAGAGCGATACTCCGTCTCAAAAAAAAAAAAAGAAAGAAAAAAATCAGGAAAAGAACTTGAATTTTAAGTTCCCCAAACATTTGTGATCAAGAACAGCACTACCACATAGAACTACAAAGAGAGTTTCTTTTTTCTTAACTTTTGATAACTAAGTTCATGACATTAACAGCTTAAGAGCCTCCAAGTGCATATCAAGTAAGCACTAAGCAGTTGGAGGAAATTAGGTGACCATCTAATTCAGCTGAACATCTCTGGCCATTACGGAGGCTGTGACCTTTTATAGATTTCATTTTGTAAAGGAAAAAAATATATATGAGATGGGAACATGCTACTTTGCCCTAGCTAATCTCAAAATCCTCCTGGGCTAAAGCAGTTCTCCCACTTTAGCCTCCCAAGTAGCTGGGATGACAAGCATGTGCCATCATTCCCAGCCTCAAGCGTTTTTTTTTTTTTTAATTTTTACTAATATACTGTTTCATTTCAACTCAATCTATAATGGGCCATTAATTAAAAACAGAAACATTTATGTTGAAATAAAACACAGATGAGGAACATCGGAATGATAATGGGCCTCAAGATGACCTTCCATAAATTCTTTTTTTTTTTTTTGAGACAGAGTTTCACTCTTGTCACCCAGGCTGGAATGCAATGGCACAATCTCAACTCACTGCAACCTGCAACCTCTGCCTACTGGGTTTAGGCAATGCTCCCATTTCAGCCTCCCAAGTAGCTGGGATTACAGGCACCCACCACCACACCTGGCTAATTTTTGTATTTTTAGTAGAGTCGGGGTTTTACCATGTTGGTCAGGCTGGTCTCGAACTCCTGACCTCAGGTGATCCTCCTGCCTCAGCGTCCCAAAGTGCCGGGATTTTGGGCTGGGATTGAGCCACCATGCCAGGCCAAATCATTCTTTTTCTTTTTCTTTTTTGTTCTTTTTGTATAGACAGAGTCTCGCTACATTGCCCAGGTTAGAGTTCAGTGCCAATTCTCAGGAGCAATCATAGCAAACTGCACTTTTCAACTCCTCATCTCATGCAATCCTCCTGCCTCAACAACTTAAAGAGTTGGGATTATAAGTGTGGGCCATCACACCCAGCTCCATGCGTTTTCTTCTATTTTAATTTTAAAAATTAATCTTCAATAAGTTTCAATATCTTAGATTATAATGCCAACATTTGGGGCTTTCTGTTAAAACTGAGCTATATCCTACTTCTGTGAATCTATACTACAGATATAAACACCAACATACAAAGAGATATGCATATGGATATATCTGCAACACTGCCTAATAGCACAGCATTAGAACCCAACTAATCAATACAGAACTATTAAAATATAGTCCACCCATATTAAGGAATATTACAAAGCTATATAAGGGATGTAAGATCCACATGTACTCAGGTAGACAGATAATCATGATACTAGTGTTAAGTACAAAAACAAAGCTGTAGAATAAAATGTGTAATAGTAGTACCAGCAACTTGAGCAAGAGGCTGAGATGGGAAGACTGCTTGAGCCCAGGAGGTTGAGGGCACTTTGGACAACATTGCAAGACCCTACCTCATTCAAAAAAATAAGTAAGTATAGTATAACTGGCACCGTAATTTAAAATACTAAAAAACTGGCTCAGCACAGTGATGCATGTGGTCCCAGCTACTTGGGAGGCTGAGGCAGGAAGATCTCTTGAGGCCAGGAGTTCGAGGCTGCCGTGAGCTATGACAGCACCACTATACTCCAGCTCGGGTGACAGGGTGAGACCCTATCTCAAAACAAAACAAAGAAAAAAACTAACTAAAATACTATTTTTTTTAAATTAAGTTAAAAAATATCGGGGGGTACTATAACCCCTTAATTCAACACAAATAAAAGGGCTGCCAGAAATCTTTCCAGGTCCATGACCATGGGCTCTCTTCAGCTATTCTTCAGTGACAAGAGCAATATCATCACCAACTAAACTAGAGAAGGTAAAGAAAGGGAGTGACTAGAAAAACAGCTTTCTCTAAAGAGAAACAAAAAAAGAGACCAGAAGGAGTCCCAGGAAAAAAGGGGTGGGGGGGGGAAGATGAGAGAGAAAGGAAAAAAAAAAAGGTGAGAAACATTTTTTTAAAATTGTATTTCCAATCATCTACTAAACAAAACATACTATAGAAAAATACTTCCAAACTTACACTGTAAGGGGTTGCTTCCACTTGGGACTGTTTGTATTGTTGCATTTTTCTGTCTTCTTTGACTGTCCATCTACTGTGACTTCTACATAAGGACTTGGTCCAAACCAATTCTTTTTATTTTCCTTAAGTTTTGCTGAGATGACTATATAAAAGAAATTTTAAAAATTTCAGTATTTGAGATGTTAATTCAATCAATTTAATTTCATAAGAATTAGACACATTTACTAAATTTACTCAGAGAAGCAGTTTTGCTCTAAAATATTTACCAGTTTCATTCACTCATAACCTTTGTACTTCCTCCCATCCTAGTAAATAAATATGGGGGTTCCCCACACCATCAACCCAAATTCCCATCAGTAGAATTCCATGGTATCAAAAGTCTAGAACTCAGATCAATTAAAAAGTATACATATGGGCCGGGTGCAGTGGCTTATGCCTGTAATCCCAAAACTCTGGAAGGCTGAGGCCAGAGGACTGCCTAAGCTCAGGAGTTCAAGACAAACCTAGAAAATATAGCGAGACCTCATCTCTCTTAAAAATCAAAAATATTAGCTGGGCATAGTGGCACATATCAATAGTCCCAGCTACTTGGGAGGCCGAGGTAGGAGAATCACTTGAGCTCAGGAAGTCAAGGCTTCAGTCAGCTATGATTGTGCCACTGAACTCCAGCTTGGGCAACAGGAGGAAAAATTTAAAAAGTTGGCTGGGCAGGGTGGCCTGCATCTATAATCTCAGCTACTCAGGTGGCTGAGGCAGGAGGAGTGCTTGAGCTGAGGTGTTTAAGACCTGCCTGGGCTGCACAGCAAGACCACATCTCAAAAACAAACAAAATGTATGCACTGGCGAACGTGGTCAACAAACATCTGCATGCCTACCACGTGGCAGATACTGGTCTAAACTCTGTTGCTAAAGCGATTAACAGTAAAGAAGAGGATCTGGCTTTCAAGGAGATTATATTCTAGTTAAAGTCCTTATGATGAACAGGCTGATGTGACAAAACATGACTTGGTAGTAAGGAAGGGCACTTGGTAATAAGGAAGGGTTATGAGAAGCACTTTTAAATGACCATCTAAATGACAAGAAGCCAGCCATGTAAAGACTGGAGGTGGGAATAAAAGAGCATTCTAGATAGAGGCAAATGAGTATGGCGTATCTGAGGAAAAGTATAGCAAGCACAGGAAAGAATGGTAAATGAAAGGAGATAAGCTTTGTATATTAGCTTTGCAAGCCAAGATAAAGACTTTGGCAGCCGGGCACAGTGACTCACACCTGTAATTCCAGCACTTTGGGAGGCTGAGAGAGGTGGATCACTTGAGGTCAGGAGTTCAAGACCAGCCTGGCCAATATGGCAAAACCCCGTCTCTACTAAAAAAATTCAAAAATTAGCCAAGCATGGGGGCAGGCTCATGTAATCCTAGCTATTCGGGAGGCTGAGACAGGAGAATTGCTTGAACCTGGGAGATGGAGGTTACAGTGAGCCGAGATCATGCCACTGCACTCCAATGTGGGTGACAGCGAAATTCCATCTCCAAAAAAAAAAAAAAATTGGATATTTTTGTGTTGGAAAGCCAATGGAAGAATAACAATTACAAACTAATATATTTTTTTAACATCTCTTATCTAAGCAAGAGCTTCTTATGTTGTGCATCTTGAGATACAAACTCCTTAGCCTTCACCCTTGTGTTAGTCATCTTTGCCATAAAATAGCTTTGTCCAAGCCCCTTAGAGGGGGTATAACAAATAGATTAGAATCTAGCAGAGCACCCCATGATTTCCAAAGGTAGCAACTCACTGCCCTCATAGACGAGGTGATTACAATCAAGGAAGTACTCCACCACTCAGGTTATCTACTCCAACAGCAAAAAGTCCAGAGAATGCTAATGCTCATCAAAGGAGCCCTTGGAGT
The DNA here is from genome assembly GCA_963574635.1 of Cheracebus regulus. Classification (NCBI taxonomy): domain Eukaryota; kingdom Metazoa; phylum Chordata; class Mammalia; order Primates; family Pitheciidae; genus Cheracebus; species Cheracebus regulus. The sequence goes on from CAUYQU010017825.1 coordinate 17,732, forward strand.
TGTCAAAGGAGTTTAGATAGTAGCTACTTAAAAAGCTTAATATGTAGTCCAAAGTCTGGGCATCCAAGCAGGCACAGTCCCAGGTGGTAGCTCTGAAACTCTGACTTTAGATATATCAAATACTTTCACCTTTTTAGGTTCATGTGTCTTTTTGCTGGCATTCAAGCCAGCCGCAGAATGACTAACTGAAGAAAACGAAGAGTTGCAAGAGAACTACTGCTAGACAAAAAGATCAAGCATGGTGGTTCACACCTGTAATCCCAGCACTTTGGGTGGCTGGGGCAGGAAGATAACTTGAGGCCCAGGAGTTCAAACAAAGCCTGGTCAACATAGTGAGAACCCCATCTCTACAAAAGATAATTTTAAAAATTAGCCAGGCATGATGGTGTGCACCTGCAGTCCCAACTGCTGGGGAGGCTGAGGCAGGAGGATCACTTGAGTCTGGGAGGTCAAGACTGCAGTGAGCTGTGATTACACTACTGTACTCCAGCCTGAGCAACAGAGCAAACTCTGTCTCAAAAAAAGAAGAAAAAAATGTTGTTTGAGATGCATATAAGACACCTAAGTGTAAACATGAAATAGAAAGTCTTTTTCAGAATAAAAAATATTCTAGTAGGGACCAGAGCTATCTCTGATTAAAATCTAATAGGCCAGACATATAATACCAGCACTTTGGGATACTCAGGTGGAAGGACTGCTTGAGCACAGGAGTTTAAGACCAGCCTAGACAACACAGTGAGACTTCATATCTATTTAAAAAAAAAAAAAAAGTAGGCCAGGTGCAGTGGCTCACACCTGTAATCCCAGCACTTGAACCCAGGAGGCAGGCAGATCACGAATTCAGGAGTTCAAGACCAGCCTGGTCAACATTGTGAAACCCCATCTCTACTAAAAATACAAAAAATTAGTTGGACGTGGTGGCAGGTGCCTGTAATCCCAGCTACTCGGGAGGCTGAGGCAGGAGAATCACTTGAACCCAGGAGGTGGAGGCTGCAGTGAGCTGAGACTGCACCACTGCACTCCATCCTGGGCAACTCCATCTCAAAAAAAAAAAAAACATACTATTAAAGCTCTATTGCTGCCAGGCACAGTGGCTCACGCCTGTAATCCCAGCACTTTAGGCGGCTGAGATGGGTGGATCACTTGAGGTTGGGAGTTCAAGACCAGCCTGATCAACATGGAGAAATCCCATCTCTACCAAAAATATAAAATTAGCCAGGTGTGGTGGTGCACACCTGTAATCCCAGCTACTCTGGAGGATGAGGCAGGAGAATCACTTGAACCTGGGAGGCAGAGGCTGCAGTGAGCTGAGATTGCAGCCATTGCACTCCAGCCTGGGCAACAAGAGTGGGAAAAAAAAAGCTCTAGTGCTTAATAATAGAGCCAAATTTAATCACAGGATTACACAGAAAAACAAAATTTCTATTTTTAATACATTTCTGGTCTAAGAAGAGGTGAGATGGCCAGGCGAGGTGGCTCACGTCTGTAATTCCAGCACTTTGGGAGGCCAAGGCAGGCAGATCATGAGGTCAGGAGTTCGAGATCAGCCTGACCAACATAGTGAAATCCTGTCTCTACTAAAAATACAAAAATTAGCTGGGCATGGTGGCGTGTGCCTGTAATCTCAGCTACTCAGGAGGCTGAGGCAGAAGAATCACTTGAGTCTAGGATGTGGAGGCTGTAGTGAGCCGAGATCATGCCACTGCACTCCAGCCCAGGCAAAAGAGCAATATTCTGCCTCACAAAAAAAAAAAAAGAAAGAAAAAAGAAAGGAAAAAAAAAAAGGTAAAAAGGTGAGATAGCCCAAACAACTATACATACACACATTATATTTCAGGGGCTCTTGTGGCGCTCTGAAACTGATTAAACCTAGAATAAAGAACAACGCAGGGCTGACAGGAAGGAAATGATCTGCCCCTCTTAGGGCTTTCTAGGATTCAAACTTTTTTTTTGAGATGACATTTTTGTTCTTGTCACCCAGGCTAGAGTGTAATGGTGCAATCTCAGCTTACTGCAACCTCTACCTCCTGGGTTCAATCAATTCTGCCTCAGCTTCTCGAGTAGCTGGGATTACAGACAGCTGCCACTACACCCAGTTAATTCTTATATTTTTAGTAGAAAAGGGTTTCACCACGTTGGTCAGGCTGGTCTCAAACTCCTCATCTCAGGTGATCTGCCCACCTCGCCCTCTCAAACTGTTGGGATTATAGGCATGAGCCACTGCACCCAGCTGGATTCAAACTTTTGAAAGAAATTTTGCTACCAAACCCCACTACACTATCTTAGATTTTAGCTTTTTTTTTTTTTTTTTGAGGTAGAGTTTGCTTTTGTCACCCAGATTGGAGTATAGTGGCACAATCTCAGGTCACTGGGTCATTGCAACCACCTCTACCTCTTGGACTCAAGCCATCCTCCCACCTCACCCTCCCAAGTGGCTAGGACTACAGGTGTGTGCCACTACATCCAGCAAATTTTTGTATTTTTTTTTTTTCTGGTAGAGACAAGGTTTTGCCACATTGCCTAGGTTGGTCTTGAACTCCTGGGCTCAAGAGACCCACCAACCTTGGCGTCCCAAAGTGCTGGAATTACAGGCATGAGCTACCAAGCCTGGCCTTAGCAAACTACATGGGGGTGGGGGTCACCAATTGTTAGTATTTACCATGTGTCTACTCGGAAATGTCATTTGAATATTCACAACTATTCCGCAAAACAGGTATTACTCTCCTAATTTTTACACATAAAAAGAGAAGCAGCAAAGCGTGGTGGCTCACGCTTGTAATCCCAGCACTTTGGGAGGTCAAGGTGGAAGGATAACCTGAGGTCAGGAGTTCAAGACCAGCCTGGCCAAGATGGTGAAACCCCGCTGCTACTAAAAATACAAAAATTAGCTGGATGTGGTGGCAGGTGCCTATAATCCCAGCTGCTCAGGGGGCTGAGGCAGGAGAATCACAGTGAGCTGAGATTGAGCCATTGCACTCAATGACAAGGTGACAAGAATGAAAACTCCGTCTCAGGGGAAAAAAAAAAAAAAACAGACAGAAGCTCTGTGGAATTTAAAAATTTGCCCATGGGTTATATTGCAAAACCTGAACAGGAGAAATTATTTCAGTATTTAAATCTCAAAGTCTAGATCAAACAAAACCTTTTGTTACAGTCATAAGATTACAAATATAAAATAAATCAATGTACTACTTCCTGAAAACTAAAGTCTCATAGTAAATTAAATAAAAAAATTAAAAACTAAAAACTATACATTATAAACTGGAAGAAAAAGGACCAGAAAAATGTCAGTTTCATCTGATACCTGGACTGCTATTAGAGATCTCTAAACAACTGTGTTTTTACGCACTTCAATCCAACTGCTTACAGCCACCAGAATTATTTTCCTTAAATAGATATGATCATACCATTACTTAAATGATTCTTTATTGCCTGCAAAACGAAGTTTAAACTCTTTGGGGCATTTTATCTTGCTTGGTATGCAGCTGTAACTTACCCGTCCAAGCCTTCTACTAAAACAAATCTTACCAAAGCTCTATATTCTAGCCACCCTTAGTTATTTGCTGGTCCTCACATGGGCCTTGTACTTTCATTCCTCTAAAAATGTTGACCCCCTCTACTCGGAATTATCCTTTTTCCTTTTATACCCATTAAAATTCTACTTCTTGAGAGACAAAAGTCGTGCCTCTCCACACCCATCCCACAATCCTAAGAAGTTAAATTGTTTCCACTTCCATGCTTCCAGAGTATTTCCATACTTATACATGGCTCTGTCAGCTTTTCATTCTAGTTTTTACTTGTTTAACTCACCATGTGAGCTTCTTCATTGCACAGATGTAGCCAATCTTTACAATTTCTGAAGTACTCTGGGATTTAATCTGAGAGGTATTTAATACATTTGTTGAACTAAATGATTATTAATCATGGTAGGAAACAAAAGTTTCCCCACTTTATAGTCTCTGTCTCTCTGCTTTATAATCACTTGCTGACTATCTCATTCTCCCACACTCATGCTCCCGCTTTCGCTCTCTCACATGTACACACATACTAATGCAAACAGTTTGCATAGTATAGACTAATGTTTCTCTGATCCTTCTGTTCTGAAGGTTAGTGCTTAGAATTGATTTCAGTTCTTCAGCGTATCTCTCTGATACAACATAAACACTCTACAATACAAATACAAAAAAAGAATGGATCTTTAGCTTATCCAGCCTACTTTGAATAAGCTACAGAGAACAAGGTACAACAAAAAACAGTGCCAAAACTAAATAAATGAGCAGAATAATGAACTAGGTAAGAGATCAATCAAGTTGAGCAACAGTTACTTCTGTGGAAGAACTCTGCCCTGCCTGTGAAGAATTCTAAACTTTAAATCGCAAGTATAAAATTCTTAGTTTGCTGGACTGTTAAAGGAATAAAAAATCATAATAAGTATGAGGGATCTTTTTGGTCCCTGAACAATCAGAGCTAAATATAGGGAACTGTAATAAATTTGGGAAATGCAGTAATATTTAATTACAGTTAATAATAACTAAAATCAAGATGACATCTCTTTCTTAAATAGCAAATTTGCAGTAAAGACAAGAACATAAGAAACTTCTGGTCAGGCGCGATGGCTCACGCCTGTAATCCCAGCACTTTGGGAGGCCTAGGTGGGTGGATGACAAGGTCAGGAGTTCAAGACCAGCCTGGCCAACACAGTGAAACCCCGTCTCTACTAAAAATGCAAAAAATTAGCCAGGTGTGGTGGTGCATGCCTATAATCCCAGCTGCTCGGGTGGCTGAAGCAGGAGAATTGCTTGAACCCGGGAGGTGGGGGTTGCAGTAGCTGAGGTCGCACCATTGCACTCCAGTCCGGGCAACAGTTCGAGACTCAATCTCAAAAAAAAAAAAAAAAGAAAATGTGAATGAAAAGTAGGTGCCTAAGATAACTCACCACTGTCCAGAGACTTCTTCGGTGCCTGTTGAGACCCAAACTGATCTTAAAGATGACCCCTCTACTATTGAGAAACTTAAACGATGACCCACTACTGTGAAACTTGCCAAGAACACACAGAAGCCTATCATTCCAGAGACTGCTGAAAAGCTAGCCCATGACTTGAGGGCTGTCAAGTACGTGAAGTGTTCCACACTCACATAAAAAGACCTAAAAAATGTATTTGGCGAAGCAATATTGGCTGCCCTGAAGCCTCCAGAATCAAAGAAGAGCCACAGATGTGTGCTGCTATGAACATCTCTCCAGAACCCTTTCTGCAGAGCTGGTGTCAGCATCATACTAAAAGCAATGTTTAAATCAAACTAAAGATTAAAAATTAAAATTCATTTTTGCCATAATGACAAATGCCCTGCACCTACCCACATGCACTCCTATGAAACAAGGCCCATAGGTATGGCCCTCCCCATTTCCCCATCCCAGTACTAGTTAATTCTGAGTAATTGTGTAGTGTCAGAAAAGTAATTAGTACTACTTTTGGGTGGGTGGGTGGGTGGGTGTGTGTGTGTGTGTGTGTGTGTGTGTATCTTGTTTAAAATCAAGGCATGGCCAGCCGTGATGGCTCACACCTGTAATCCCAGCACTTTGGGAGGCTAAGGCAGGCAGATCACAAGTTCAGGAGTTTAAGACCAGCCTGGCCAATATGGTGAAATCCTATCTCTACTAAAAATACAAAAAATTTGCCAGGTGTGGCACATGCCTGTAATCCCAGCTACTCAGGAGGCTGAGGCAGGAGACTCACTTGAACCCGGGAGGCGGAGGTTAGTGAGCCGAGACTGTGCCACTGCACTACAGCTTGGGCAACAGAGCAAGACTCCATCTCTAAATAAATAAATATAAATAAATAAATAAATAAATAAATAACTAAATGGCATGCTTGTGGATGACTCTTTAACAGACTAAATTGAATTGTTGAAGCTGCTTCCTGGTTCCACTTTGGGACATCTTAGTGTCTTTTTTTTTTCCCTCCTCTTTTTTTTGGTTGGGGGGGGCGGTGTATATGGTTTGTTTTTTAGACTTTTTTTTTTTTTTTAAATTTATTAACCAATGGATAGCCCTTAAGGGGAGGAGAATGGATTGATTACACATTCTACTTCCTAGATATACTTTAGAAAACATGTTCCCCATCTGGTGATCTTAGGAGGGAGTATAGTAAATGCCTCATTTAATAACATACTCCTTTTTGAAAGCTGCCTTTTCACTCCAGCCTTGAGTAGACCCAGTATTTGATGAAACTTGTTAAAGTGGGTGGAGACTGTCTTGCCCCTCCCTCTTTTCTAGGAGGCACTATATGTGACTGTGACTTCCAAGGACATTTGTTTGCCATTTGCTGATTTTTTTGGAAAGTTAATTTCTTAACTTCTTTCACTGATAAATGAAGAAAAGTGTTGCACCTTTGAAATACACCAAATGGGTTTCGTTTATAATTAAAAAAATGTTTTCCCTGTCAAAAAAAAAGACACAGATGAATTCAGTGTAATAGCTGAGGTTATATACAGACATAATTAAATAGGAAATGGGTAAATAAAGACAGGGAAGGACATAACAGACTTACATCCAAGGTAAAGACCCTGGATAAATGATAAGAGGAAACGAACAGCTGATTCAAGAAATCTAAGACCAACCTGGGCAACACAGAGAGAACCTGTCTCTATAAAAAATTAAAAAATTGGCTGGGCACAATGGCTCATGCCTATAATCCCAGAAATTTTGGAGGCCAAGGTGGTTGAATCACTTGAGGTCACTGCAGTGAGCCAAAATCGAGCCACTGCAAAAATAAGACATTTTTTTCTCTTACTCTCTTTTATTTGAGATGGAGTCTTGCTCTGTCACCCAGGATGGAATGCAATGGCGCAATCTCGGCTCACTGCAACTTCCGCCTACCAGGTTCAAGCGATTCTTCACCTCAGTCTCCCCAGTAGCTGGGATTACAGGCACTCTCAACCTTGCCTAGCTAACTGTATTTTTAAGTAGAGACTAGGTTTTGCCATGTTGGTAAGATCAGTCTTGAACTCCTGACCTCAGGTGATCCACTTGACTCAGCACACCAAAGTGCTGGGATTACAGGCGTGAGCCACCACACCCAGCCAACCCTGTCTCTTAAAATAAATAGCAGCAATTCTTCAAATATCACCTTATTTCCCAGTGACTCTAATCAAATATTGATCGCTTTTTCCTGACCAGTTATCCTTTTTTGCCTTACATGTTGACATTTATTTTTTACACTTGCATATTTATTTCTTCTGTGATTCTAGAAAGGCATTGAAACAGCTTACAATAAAATAAATACTATAACTGACTCATTAAGACAGAATAAAACCCACAATGCCATTAGGGGGATTTGTGAAAATATTTAGTACTAAGTGTTCTAGCATCAAAACTAAAGAAGTAACTCAATGAATTATGAAAGGCATTTGATTCTATTAAACTTGGCACTTCTGTATTTATCTTATGCTGTTTCTTTCATATCTAATAATGTATTATCCATTACTCACGATGTGTTTGTTTTTTGCCCTATACTTGTGCATTCTCAGAATATTTACACCCAATTAGCAAGCAATTAGTTAAAAAAAAAAAAAACAGTAAGAAATAAAACATTTTAAATAAAAAAATAGGCCAGGCACGGTGGCTCATGCCTGTAATCCCAGCACTTTGAGAGGCCAAGGTGGGTAAACTGCCTGAGATCAGGAGTTCAAGATCAGCCTGACCAACATGGTAAAACCCTGTCTCCACTAAAAATACAAAAATTAGTCAGGTATGGTGGCGGGTGCCTGTAATCCCAGCTATTTGGAAGGCTGATGCAGGAGAATCGCTTGAACTTGGGAGACAGAGGTTGCACTGGGCCAAGATCATGCCATTGCACTCCAGCCTGGGTAACAAGACCAAAACTCCGTTTCAAAAAAAAAAAAAAAATTTAGACCCAAGATTTTAAAAATCTGAGATGGGGCTGGGTTAGGTGGCTCACACCTGTAATACTAGCAACTTTGGGAGGCTGAAGTGGGTGGATCACCTGAAACCAGGAGTTTGAGACCAGCCTGGGCAAAATGACAACCCCATCTCTATAAAAAACATAAAAATTAGCCATGTGTGGTGGCACACACCTGTAGATCCAGCTACTCAGGAGTATGAGGAGGAAGGATCACTTGAGCTCGGGAGATCAAGGTTGCAGTGAGCCATTATCACACTACAGCACTCCAGCCTGGGTGACAGGGTAACACCCTATCTCAAAAAAAGAAAAAAATCTGAAATGGCTATGGATTATGACTTCTTGAGGTACAATCAGCATTTATCATCATAGTGAAAAAAAAATTAATAATGATGATAGCAAATAAGATAGTTTATGCAAAGGAAAAAACTATTAATCATTATCTCTGAGAATAATTTATTATTTTTTTAAATCAGAAAAAATAAAATGTATATTACTTAAGTAATCTGAAAAAGTACAGACTCTTTTAAAAGACTGTTCTAATCAAAGCTTTCAACTTTAAGCTGCCAAAAGGAAGTCATAAGAATTCTAGTCTGATATAAGACAGCTACCCAAGCTAGCTTGAGGATGGGGAGTGAGAAAAAAAATGGAATCTGGCCTTAACTAAGAAATAGTATTATCTTTCTTTAAAAATCAGATACTGCTAAAGAAAGAGATCAGAGTTAGTAAAGGAAATCCCAAAAGAAAATTATATGATGTGGTTACCTTAAGATAGTATTACTTTTATATTCAATCGCCTTTAGGTTTTGAGGAGGATAATAACAATAAGATATCATCTGTGATCCAACATATTCATAATCCAGAAGAAGTTATAAGCCAGGCATAGTTGAAACTAAAATACAGAGGATGCTAATTGTTCTAAAACAATAAATGGTATTAAATTAAAGGGAGAGAGACTGAGGTTTTCACTGTGTGAGAGAAATACATGCATGTCTGAGGAAAATCCAGTGACCCATTCTGGCTAGTAGAAATTGTTCACATATAAAGACCTTCAAAGAGACCATATGGAGACAGACTATGAAGGGTCTGAGCTCACACTAAAGCAATTGTATACCATAGTCTAAGAGAAGCACTTAAGGTTTTTGAACAGAAATGAAACACATCAGATGGAATATTAACAACATTAATCCAGAAGCAATACATGAAATGATTAGAGAAAAAAATAAAGACATGATATTAATTAACAACAGCAACTGGCCGGGCACGGTGGGTCACACCTGTAATCCCAGCACTTTGGGAGGGCGGATCACGAGGTCAGGAGATCAAGGTCAACCTGGCTAACATGGTGAAACCCCATCTCTACAAAAAATACAAAAAATTAGCCAGGTGTGGTGGTGGTACCTGTAATCCCAGCTACTCAGGAGACTGAGGCAAGAGAACTGCTTGAACCCAGGAGGCGGAAGTTGCAGTGAGCCAAGATCGCGCCACTGCACTCCAGCCAGGGCGACAAAGTGAGAGTCCATCTCAAAAAAAAAAAAAAAAAGGCCGGGCGCAGTGGCTCCCAGCACTTTGGGAGGCCAAGGTAGGTGGATCACCTGAGGTTAGGAGTTTAAGACCAGCCTGGCCAACATGGTGAAACCCCGTCAATTTAAAAAAAAAAAAAAAAAAAAAAAAAAAAAAAGGCAACCAAAGCAACATAATTAGCCATCAGAGGAGTACAAGCCAAAACCACAATGAGGAGCTGGGCAGGGTGATGCATGGCTGTAGTCCCAGCTACTCAGAAGGCTGAGGTGGCAGGATCACTTCAGCCCAGGAATTAGAGATTGCAGTGAGACATGACCACACCACTACACTCCAGCCTAGGTGACAGAGCAGGCTGTCACCTGCTTTGTCTCAAAAAATAAATAAATAAATAAAAAAGCAAAATTAAATAGATAAATAAAATACACACAGAGAGTGAGATACTATTTCACACCCACTAGAATGGCTATCATAAAAAAGATAACAAGCACTGGCAAGAATGTAGAGAAATTAGAACCCTCACATATTGCTGATGGGAATGCAGAATGGTGCACCTGCTTTGAAAAATACTTTGGGCCTGTACAGTGGCTCACGCCTGTAATCCCAACACTTTGGGAGGCTGAGGTGGCCAGTTTGCTCAAGGCCAGGAGTTCAAGACCATGGCCAACAGGGTAAAACCATGTCTCTACTAAAAATGCAAAAATTAGCAGGGCGTGGTTGTGCATGCCTGTAGTCCCAGCCACTCAGGAGAATGTCTGTTTTCAGTCTTCCTAGGTATATGCCTAGGAATGAAATCCCTAGGTCATATGGAATCCATGTTTATTAACATTTTGAAGAATTCCAAATTATTATTATTTTTGAGATGGAGTGTCACTCTGTCACCCAGGCTGGAGTACAATGGTGCGATCTCAGCTGACTGCAACCTCCACCTCCCAGGATCAAGCAGTTCTCCTGTCTCAGCCTCCTGAGCTTCTGGGACTTCAGGCGCCTGCCACCACACCCAGTTAATTTTTGTATTTTTAGTAGAGACAGTGTTTCCTCATGTTGGTCAGGCTGGCCCTGAACTCCTGACCTCATGATCCACCCGCCTCAGCCTCCCAAAGTGCTGGGATTATAGCCTCGAGCCACTGAGCCCAGCCCTGAAGTATGGATTTTTAAAATGTGGTATAATCACACAATATAATATTATTTAGCAAAAAAAAAAAAAAAGGAATTAAGCAATGATACATGCTACAACGTGGATAAACTTGAAAACAGTCTGCTCAAAGAAGACACAAAAGGCGACACATTGTATAATTCCACATATATGCAAGATCCAGAATAGTCAGATCTAGAGACAGAAAGATCAGGAGTTGCCTGGGTTTGTGGGTGGATGGGTTAAATGGAGAGTGACTGCTAATGAGTACTGGGCTTCTTTCTAGAGGCATGAAAAGATTTTAAAATTGATTGTGGTGATGGTTGCACAACTCTGTTAATGTACTTTTGGGGCTCAAAAACTGATATCCCAAAATATGATGCTTTGACTTGTTGAAATAAAGGAGTCTTTCAAGGTCTCTCTGACCCCCGCCGCCCCACCCTCAATCTTCTTTCTTTCAAAGTACAGCATGAAGTTGTTTTCTGAAGTTCTCTTATTTGCGTAAGTCCAGATCCACCAAAGAAGAAAATAATTACAATCACCTTTGGTCCCTTCCCTGAGTTTTCAATAACTAAAATTACACAGCAGGAATATAAAGACTAAAGTCTTTTTTTTTTTTTTTTTGAGATGTACTCTCGCTCTGTTGCCCAGGCTGGAGTGCAATGGTACAATCTCGGCTCACTGTAACCTCTGCCTCCTGGGTTCAAATGCTTCTCCTGTCTCAGCTTCCTAAGTAGCTGAGATTACAGGTGTCTGCCACCATGGCCAGCTAATTTATATATTTTTACTAGTAACGGGGTTTCACCATGTTGGCCAGGCTGGTCTCAAACTCTTGACCTCAGGTATCTGCCCACCCTGACATCCCAAATTGCTGGGATTACAGGAATGAGCCACCTCGCTCAGCTGACTGAAATCTTAACAGACCTGGACCTGGACACACTTTTGTCATAAACCACTATCTATTCTATGGGCCCAACAGACTTTGTCCCAGGCCATCATACATTCTTTGAGCCCTCTGAATCCCCCCAAAAACCATTTACCATCCCTCTAAAATCATCCACACTTCCCCACTTCCTTTTCCCCTAAGAAGAAGAGTATATAATCATTTGTGCCCCACTGTGTGATCGGATAATCATTCTGTGATCCACCCCACCCCTACCCATGCATGCTAACAATACATCAGGCCCTAGTGGGAGGATCACTTAAGCCCAGGAGTCCAAAATCAGCCTGGACAATACAGTGAGACCCCATCTTCACAAAAAACTAAAAGATTTGTTGGGCATGGTGGTGCACCCCTGTAGTCCCAAAAGCAGGAGGCTGCATGATCATGCACTGTTATAAATAATAAATAAATAAATAGGTAAAACCTGTAGGGGATATGAATTATATCTCAACAAAGCATTAACACAATACAAAACAAACAAAAATAGCAATTACCCAGGTGCCCAGGTTTAAGGGGAAAAAAACCTGTAAAATATCCAAGAATATTCTAAAATAAAAATTATATATCTATACATCTTTATTCATTCATTCATTCAGCAAATATTAATTGCGCACCTGACATGTAATGACCATTAAATATTTTGTTCTTTTATGATTTTTTTTTTTGAGACAGTCTCACTCTATCACCCAGGCTGGGGTGCAGTGGCGCAATATCGGCTCACTGCAACCTCCACCTCCCAGGGTCAAATGATTCTCACACCTCAGCCTCCCGAGTAGCTGGGATAACAGGCATGCACCAGTCCACCTAATTTTGTTTTTGCCATGTTGGCCTGACTGATCTCAAACTCCTGGCCTCAAGTGACCCGCCCACCTCAGCCTCCCAAAGTGCTGGGATTACAGGCGGGAACTACCATGCCTGGCCCTCTTAGGATTATTTTTCAATCATGGGGGGAAATCAAAGTAAAGTGGACAATGTTTCCAAAACTTACCAGTGATCTGAAGTTGTGATTTCATGGTGAGGCTACCCATTGAACCAGGTTGTGATCCACTGTCAGACATACCACCAATAGGTTGGAAAACCTGAACATGGCAAAGAAGGCAGTGTAAACATCAAGAATTCCCATTAAAAACATATGTAAATAGTGGTAACCTGGCTATTTCCTATTGAAGACCATGTGACAACCAAAGGTCTTTACATTGCTAAACACAATTTTCAATTCTAGTCTTTATCCTACCTAATTTATTGGCAAAATCTGACATGGCTATTCATCCCCTTCTCTGTGTTTTACTTTCTTCCCTTCAGTTCCCAAGGTACGTTCTTCAGGTTTGTGTCCTACCACACGGATTGCTCCTTCTCAGTATCCTCTGAAGATTCCTTTTCTTTTCTCCAATTATCTTAATGTTGACATATCCTAGAGCTCAGTTCTTGATTCCCTATTCTATCTACATTCATTCCCTTAAGGATACTATCCAGTCCCAAGTAGGTAGGACTACAGGTGTGTGCCACCATGCTCACCTAATTTTTGGGATCTCACTATATTGCCTAAGCTGGTTTCAAACTCCTGGGTTCAAGTGATCCTCTCACCTTGGCTTCCCAAAGTGCTGGATTACAGGCATGAGCCACCGTACCGCACCTGTTCAAGTTACCCATTTAGAAGTCAAATGTTTGCTAGTACTATAGGGGCCAAGAGAAGACTTCCCCTTTGCCCAGTGAAGGTTCACTGAAAATCACCTGACAAAAGGAAGGCAGGTAAATTGGAGAAAAGGCATGCGTAACTATTAGCATGCATGAGTTGGGGTGGGGTGGATCACAAAATGATCACTCCATCATGCAGTGGGGTACATATGGTTATAACCTGGAGGATTATAACCTGGAGCATCTATATAATATGTCCCAACCAACTTTATTTACTTATTTATTTTTTGAGACAGGGTCTCACTCTGTCACCCAGGCTAGGGTGTTATGGAGCACTTCCTGGGCTGGGGGGTGCTCCTGATTCAGCCACCTGCGTAGCTGGGACCACAGGTGCACACCACCACTCCCGGCTCAGGAGGTAAAGTCCACAGTGAGCTGTGATCACACCACTGTACTCCACCCTGGGCGACAGAGGGAGACCCTATCTCAAAAAAGAAAAAATAAGGTGCAATAAAAAAATAAAATCAAACTAAATATACTTGGCACTTACTGTTTGCCAGGTACTACATAAGAAGAAGTACACAAATTCAATAAGGCAAACAAAATGCCTTGAAATTGCAAACGTTGGTTTGAGTGTTTTTATGCAAAGGTAGGTCTCTTTTTAAAAATTTAAATATTAAAACAATTCCTATGGCTTCTCAATTCTGCCAAAATGAAATTCAACAATTAATTCCTACTGAGATGAACCCTATAAAATCCAATCTACTTCATTCTGTGCTTACACACAAAAACGCTCAAAGCTAAAATTTGGTCTCAACCATAGGGACTAGCTCATTTTCTTGGCATAATACATATATTTTTTCCTTTACTTTGTTTATTTAAATTGCACTATTTCAGATGTTTTATAACCTACACTCTGCTAAAAGGACCCTTTTATTTTAAATATAGTATACATCATAAAGTCATTAGTAGTCACTCAGAATATATTTATAAAAGAAATGAGATGTATGGCCTTAACACCACATTGCACAAGACAGACATTATTCTGATTCAAACGGCTTGTTACACGAAGGGTCTTCAATGACATCATTATTACATTATGTACAATTATTAATTAATTTTCAATATCCAAAAGCCTGCTTGCCATAGAACGACAATATCAAGAAAAGTAAATTAAGAGGCAGTGAGAAAAGTCCAATACCTGAGTGTCCAATATCTGGGTACTGATTTTCTGCTTGATAAAGGTACTCATCTCCATCAACAGATGTTCATCTCTACTAACAATTTATTGCAAGAAAATGCCCTTTCTAACAGTACAGTATAAATTACTCTAAATATAAATTAACCATAATTACAAAGTTGCAAAAAATGTTAAATCTCTATAAAAATTAAATATATTTTAAAAACTAAAATTAACTTAATGTAGAAAAGATTAATGAAAGCATAAACTGCAAACATTTTTAAGAACAATGACTTTCCACATAATCACTGAGAATCATTATGGTAGAATTGTGAGGTGCTCTGCCAAAAACATGCTAGTAATTTCAATAATTTATATACATACTAATTTTACATAACTAAAATTCATCAAGCATTTTAAATTCCTGAAAAGAATAAAAATCACTATTTGTATGATATCAAAAAAATTAGAAACAACCTATATTATCAATTGGCATATTCATATATTAATTAAATCACATATTCATATCACAGAACAGATTACTATGCAGCTATCAAAATAAGTAACTTATTAATGGCTGAAATTGAGAGATCCCAAGACCAGCCTTAAAGTTGCAGAATATGTACAGTACATTATTTTTGCAAACTAAAACACTATATACTGCTATGGGTACAAATACTGGTAAATAAATGCAGAAAAAGTATACATTCCATTGTGGAGAAGGGCATCTGTGTACTCAACTAGGTGGTCATAGGTAACTACAGTGTAGTTTTGTATGTATTATTTGAAGTTCTAAAAATAAAACATGTATCATTGTTGACTTGTACAAATTTTAAAACAGCATAAAACAGATTAGAAAGAATAGATAATCTACACTTCGAGTCCCATCCTCTCCCCTGAGGGCCAGACTCTTAGGTCTATTATTTACAACTACATACATGATTAAAATGATTAAATCTAGGCTGGGCGCAGTGGCTCACACCTGTAATCCCAGCACTTTGGGAGGCCAAGGCAGGTCAATCACGTGGTCAGGAGTTTGAGACCAGCCTGGCCAACACAGTGAAACCCCATCTCTACTAAAAATACAAAAAAATTAGCCAGGCGTGGTGGCGGGCACCTGTAATCCCAGCTACTTGGGAAGCTGAGACAGAAGAATTACTTGAACCCGGGAGGCAGAGGTTGCAGTGAGCCGAGATTGTGCCACTGCACTCCAGCCCGGGGCTGCTTGCATGCTCAGGAAAAATCTGAGAAAACCCTAAATTCTTAACTCTGGCTGACAGTATCTACGCAAGCAGGAAGTGAAGGCTAAGACAACGTTAAACTGCCCAGCTAAGCATGGGAGTCCTCCAACAGACAGCCAAATCTGCAAACACTGGGAGGGATTTTGAGAGGAGGGGAGGTTCTAGGAGTTAATGAAAATCACTAGCTGACCACTAAGCTAGCAGAACACAGACTTCAATGTCCACATATGACAAGGAATACAGACTTTATAAAATTAATTTAGAAAAGTCCCTAAACAAGCAAACAGCAACAACCATAATAAGTAGCAACAACCAACCAGGAAGTAAAGAATGTGATTTCAAAAGTTGCCACATTGTAACATTCAAAATGCCCAGTTTTCCTTTTTTTTTTTTTTTAGAAAAAGAGAGAAAAGGAGAAATAAAGAAAGAAACAGCAAAAGAAAGAAAAAAAAAGAATGAAAGAGAGAAAGAAAGAGGTCAAAATGCCCAGTTTTCATACAAGTAAAGGGAACTGAACAGCACATTAAAAGGATACAACACAACCAAGTGGGACTCATCCTGGGATACCAGGATGGTTAAACAAATAAAAATCATTAAATGTGATATGCCACATTAACAGAAAGATAAAAATCACATGATCATCTCAATAGATGCAGAGAAAGTATCTAACAAAATTTGACACCCTTTCATGACAAAAAAACAAACAAACAAAAAAACTCTCGGTTGAGTGCAGTGGCTCACGCCTGTAATCCCAGCACTTTGGGAGGCTGAGGTGGGTGGATCATTTGAGGTCAGGAGTTTGAGACCAGATGGCCAACATTGTGAACCCAGTTTCCACTAAAAATACAAAAATTTGCTTGGCGTGATGGCATGTGCCTGTAATCCCAGCCACTCGGGAGGCTGAAGCAGGAGAATCACTTGCACTCCTGGCTGGAATGCAGTGACATTGTATTGACTGTATTTATATTATGGTTCTCTCTTATATTTTCATTTTAAGCTCTAGGAGAACAATAGTGCTCTTGTCTTTATCTCTTGTTTTCTGCTATAATGGGACTCAAGTGTGTTTTAGAGACAGAGTTTCACTCTTCTTGCCCAGGCTAAAGTGCAATGGCGTGATCTCAGCTCACTGCAACCTCTGCCTCCCAGGTTCAAGTGATTCTCCTGCCTCAGCCTTCCAAGTAGCTGGGATTACAGGTGCCCGCCACCAAGCCCGGCTAATTTTTGTATTTGCAGCAGAGACGGGGTTTTACCATGATGGCCAACCTGGTCTTCAACTGCTGACCTCAGGTGATCCGCCTGCCTTCGCCTCCCCAAGTGCTGGGATTACAGGCGTAATCCCAAAGTGCTGGGATTACAGGCGTGAGCCACTGCGGCCCAGCCGAAAATGAAACTATGCACTGTGTTTTCACTTGCTGATTTTGTGTTATCTTTATAGATCTAAGAACAAAAAAAACATTCTTTGTAACTTCGCATTCATAATTAGAGACTCTTTTGAATAGGTTATTAGTGCTTGAATAGGTTATTAGTGCTCTCATTTGGATAAGAAATGTTAGACAGTGTCAAGTGTTTTGGATTGTAACACACACTTTAAAGCCTTTGCATGTCTCAGTAAGAAAGATGTCCTAAATTCAAGTCCTTTTGAGGAGTTAGAGAAAACTTCACTCCGGGTATCGTAACCTTTTTGTGTGTTTACTGATTGGACAGATATGTGAGAGCAAAATCCAGTCTCTACAAAATAAATAAATAAATAAATTAGCTGGATGTGGTGGCATGCGCCTGTGGTCTCAAATAATTGGGAGGCTGAGGCACAAAGATTGCCAGAGACCAGCAGGTAGAGGGTGCAGTGAGCTGTGATCAGGCCTCTGCAATCGATCTTGGGTGACAGAGCAAGACCGTGTCGAGAGAGAAAGAGAGGAAGGAAGGGAAAAGAAAGAAAAAGAAAAGAAAGCAAGATTTAAAAACAAGCAAGCAAACAAACAGCCTTCAGAAGACCAGCCTGGGCAACACAGTGAGACCCTCATCTCTACAAAAAATTTAAAAATTAGCCAGATGCAGTGATGCATGCCTATAGTCCCAGCTATGTGGAAAGTCAAAGTAGAAGGATTGCTTGAACTCAGGAAGTTGAGGCTGTAGTGAACCATGACTGCACTGTATTCCAACCTGGACAACACAGTGAGACCTTGTCTCAAAACAAGAAGAAAAAAAAAAGCCTTCACAATCAAGTACAGTGGTATGCAATCTATAGCTTTACTTAACACTGTAAACCGTTGTGACTGGAAGCAATGAACATACAGTCTGAATCTAAATCATGGCTAGGTACTGTGGCTCATGCCTGTAATCCTAGCACGTTGGGAGGCCGAGGTAGGCATATCATCTGAGGTCAGGAGTTCGAGACCAGCCTGGCCAACATGGTGAAACCCTACCTCTACTAAAAATGAAAAAAACAGCCAGGTGTGGTGGCAGGTGCCTGTAATCCCAGCTACTCAGGAGGCTGAGGCAGGAGAGTAACTTGAACTCGGGAGGGAGAGGTTACAGTGAGCTGAGATCATGCCACTACACTACGGCGCAGGTGACAGAATAAGACTCCATCTCGAAAAATATATATATATATAACTAATAACAATATTTTAAAACTCTATTACCTATTAGTCTGTCAGTTACAAAGAAACTTAAGGTCTTTTTTTTTTTTGAGACAGGGTCTCATTCTGTTGCCTATGCTGGAGTATTGTAAGTAATGTTCTCTTGTAAAAAATGCCTGTGTGAAATTATACATCTAATTATATGTAATGTTGAATTTCCTGGCTGTAAGGAATCCTCGTTTCTGCCTAGACGCAGGGGCTCACACCTGTAATCCCAGAACTTTGCAAGGCCAAGGCAAGTGAATCACCTAAGGTCAGTAGTTTGAGACCAGCCTGGCCAACACAGTGACATCCCATCACTGCTTTGAAAAAAAACAAGGCAAGGCACAATGGTTCATGCCTGTAATTCCAGCACTTTGGAAGGCTGAGGCAAGTGGATCACGAAATCAGGGGTTCGAGACCAGCCTAGCCAACATGGTGACACCTGTCTCTACTAAAAATACAAAAATTAGCCGGCTCACCACCTGGGCTGAAGCAATCCTCCTGCCTCAGCCCCCTGAGTAATTAAGACTAACCAGGCACATGCCACAGGCCCATCTAAATTTTTGCAGGGAGACAGCGACAGGGTCTTACTATGTTGCCCAGGCTAATCTCAAACTCCTGGGCTCAAGTAAGTGATCCTCCTGCCTTGGCCTCCCAAAGTGCTGGGATTACAAGGAAAAGCCACTGTACCCAGCTGAGTCAATTCTTAGCACTGCATAAACCTTTTTTTTTTTTTTTTTTTTGTGGTGGAGTCACACACTGTCACCCAGGCTGGAGTGCAGTTGCATAATCTCTGCTCACTGCAACCTCCGCTTCCTGGGTTGAAGCGATTCTCCTGCTTCAGCCTCCCTAGTAGCTGGGATTACACGCATGCACCACAACACCTGGCTAATTTTTTTTGTATCTTTAGTAGAGATGGGATTTTGCCATGTTGGCCAGGCTGGTCTCGAACACCTGACCTCAGGTGATCTGCCTGTCTCAGCCTCCCAAAGTGCTGGGATTACAGGCATGAGCCACCACGCCCGGCCTATAACTCATTTATTTTGAGTGATGTTTACTACTACACTAGAAGAATGTGACAGACAGAATGCTCAAGGTAGGAAGAAGGTGCTAAAACACTGCCAGAGGTAAAATTAACCTTAACATCTTCCTGAAAAGGCAGTGGAAAGAAAAATGTGGAAAGGGATACACACTTGAGAAGATAATTTCAGTAATATCTTGTTTCATATGCAACAAATATTTATAGACTTATTCTAAACATGTATCCTATTTACAGAGAAATTTATTTAACAGTCAGGATACTATGAAATTTGCTTGGTTTATTTTCAGAAATAACATATCCAACATAATCATTTTTATAGGCCACAACTATTGTGACTTAGAAAGCCTTTAGGTAATTTAATATAGCCCTATATGTTCTGCTTTTGTTTTTGTTTTGTTTTGTTTCTAAGATGGAATCTTACTCTGTCACCAGGCTGAAGTGCACTGGCGCAATCTCGGCTCACTGCAATCTCCACCTCCAGGGTTCAAGCAATTACCCTGCCTCAGCCTCCTAAACAGCTGGAACTAGAGGTACACACCACCACACCTAATTTTTTGTATTTTAGTACAGATGGGGTTTCACCACGTTGGCCAGGATGGTCTCCATCTCCTGACCTCATGATTCACCCGCCTTGGCCTCCCAAAGTGCTGGGATTACAGGTGAGAGCCACAGTGCCCTGCCTGCCCCAATGTTCTTAGAAGAATCCACCAAAATGACATTTCAGAAGACAGACATAGAAAACCAGTAAGAAGAAAAACTGCATGTGGCAGGAAGTCCAGAGTTCAAAGAGCTAAAGTACATAGTGGTATTCAGAGATCTAAAACCTATATGAAGCCAAACAGTCTCACCATAAAATACATAAAAATACACAAGCATATGTGGTAAACTAGAAATACATACTGAATAGTATGTCTCCCTTGGATAGGGCCACTCCGCCATGTTCCCAAACCATTACTGAAGTGAAAAACTAGATCCCATTATCTAGGGGCACAGTAGCACAGACTAGCTAGAAGGAACACAGGAACATTTTTTTTTAAATAGTGACGGGGTTTCATCATGTTGGTCATGCTGATCTCGAATTCCTGACCTCGTGATCCGCCTGCCTTGGCTTCCCAAAGTGCTGGGATTACAGGCATGAGCCACCGCGCCCGGCCACAGGAACATTTTTTAGATCCCATTCTCCACTAATAATCACAAAGGAGCTTAGCTGGGTATGGTGGCAGGTGCCTGTAATCCTAGCTATTTGGAGGCTGAGAACTGCTTGAACCTGGGAGACAGATTGCCATGAGCCAAGATCGTACCACTGCACTACAGCCTGGGCAATACATCAAGAATCCGTTTAAAAAAAAAAAAAAACACAAAGGAGCTGACCTTGGTGTATGGGCTACTGAAGGTATTGGCAGAAGAAATAAAAGTTATTTAGGTTGGAGCAGATATCTAATATGATAGGTTGGAGCAGATATATATCTAATAACAATATTTGATACATAATACCCATTTCCATAATTTAATTTCTCAACTAAGCAAGTGGGAATGAACACAAAACCCCTCATGATAGGGAAAGAAGTTGCTTCCTATTTTACTAAAGAAAATTGACTTAACAAGGCGGTAGAATATGAACCATTCTCTCCCACATAATAGTGACACTTTGGTTCTGAACATCACACAATGATCTCAGAACACTAAAAGCTTCTTTCCTATTTTCCAACCAAATATATCAGCATGGATTCTAAAGCATATGCAGAAAAGGACAACTATCTTATTCAAAGAGAAAAAGAGGAAGCTACAACTTTCAAGGTTGAACAGTATGAACACAGAGTTTAAGGAAATCAGCACCAGAATCTAACTTTTAGCATTCATTTGCTGGTATGAACTCCGTACCTAATATTCTAGAAGGTAATTTCTTCCCCTTCTGACAAACATTTCAAAATTAACAATTACAAGTTGTTTCTAGTTTTGAATGACTACTGCTAGTCTTTAAAGCATTTGACATGCCACAATATAAATATTATCATACTACTGTAAGTATTATTCTCTTGCAAAAAATGCCTGTGTGGAATTATACACCTAATTATATACAATGTTGAATTTCCTGGCTCTAAGGAATCCTTGTTTCTAAGGAATCCTCAATCCTGTTGAGGCAGTGGCTCACACCTGTAATCCCAGCACTCTGCAAGGCTGAGGCAAGTGAATCACCTAAAGTCAGGAATTTGAGACCAGCCTGGCCAACACAGTGACACCCCATCTCTACTAAAAAAAAAAAAAAAAAAAAAAAAAAAACAAGGCCCGGCACCATGGTTCATGCCTGTAATCCCACCACTTTTGGAGGCTGAGGCAACCAGATAATGAGATAAGGAGTTCGAGACCAGCCGGGCCAACCCAGTGACCCCCCATCACAACTAAAAAAAAAAAAAAAAAAAAAAAAAAAAAAAAAAAAACAAGGCCAGGCACGATGGTTCATGCCTGTAATCCCAGCACTTTGGGAGGCTGAGGCAAGCAGATCATGAGATCAGGAGTTCGAGACCAGCCTGGCCAACATGGTGACACCTCTGTCTCTACTAAAAATACAGAAATTAGCCAGGTGCAGTGTCATGCACCTGTAATTCCAGCTACTCAGAAGGCTGAGGCAACAGAATCGCTTGAACCTGGGCAACAAGACCTAAATGCTGTCTCAAAGAAAAAAAAATTCTTGTTTCTGACCATCTCATAATATCCATACATTCCCAAAATATAATCCATCATGCCTCATCCTTCCAGCAAACCTTTCTCAGATCATTTCTAAACATTATTTAAGAATTACAGGCTGTTGCTGTGTCCTCAATGGACACAGCAAAAGAGAAAAGAAAAGAAAAAAAAAAAAAAAGATTTACAGGCAGCCAGGCACACTGGCTCATGCCTGTAATCCCAGCACTTTGGGAGGCTGAGGTGGGTGGATCACGAGGTGAGGCATTCAAGACCAGCCAGGCCAACATGGTAAAACCCACCTCTACTAAAAATACAAAAATTAGCCAGGCATGATGGTGCTCAACTGTAATCCCAGCTACTCAGGAGGCTGAGGCAAAGAAATGCTTGAACCCAGGAGGTGGAGGTTGCAGTGAGCCAAGACTGAGACTGCGCCACTACACTCCAGCCTGGGAAACACAACAAAACTCAATCTCAAAAAAAAAAAAAAAAAAAAAAAAAGAATTATAGGCCTTGGCTGGTCCAAGTGCATTGGTGTTTACAACTAATTGATCACAACCAGTTACAGATTTCTTTGTTCCTTCTCCACTCCCACTGCAGCAACCTACACAATAATTAGGACACCAAAAAACAGATAACCCAATGTTTAACATGTAGAAAGGACTTGATTTGACATTTATCCAAAGATATACAAATGGCCAATAAGTACACAAAAAGATGCTCAATATCACTATCTTTAGAGAATTATAAATCAAGATAAGATACCATTTCATACCCATTATGACTATTACCAAAAACGAAAACAGGAAATAATAAAGGTTGGTATAAATGTGAAAAACTGAAACTGTTGTGCACTGTTGGTGGGAATGTAAAATTATATAGCCCTTGTGAAAAACATTATAGTAATTCCTCAAAAAATTAAAAATACAATTACTGGCCAGGCGCAATGGCTCAGGCCTATAATCCCAGCACTCTGGGAGGCTGAGCCTGAGTGGAAGGGTAGCTTGAGCTCAAGAGTTTGAGAACAGCCTGAGCAACATGTCGAGAGGAAGACCATGTCTCTACAAAAAAAAAAACAAAAAAACAACCAAGCATGGTGGTACATGCCTGTGGTGCAGCTACTCAGAAGGCTGAGGCAGAAGGATCACCCAAGCCCAAGAGACCAGGTTGCAGTAAGCCATCATTGTGTCACTGCACTCTAGCCTGGATGACAGAGCAAGACCCTGTCCCAAAAAGAAGAAGAACAGAATAATTACCATATGATCCAGCAATTCTGATTCTGGGTATTACACAAAAGAAGTGAAAGCTAGGTCACAAAGAGGTATTTGGTTTTGGTTTGATTACTTTTTTTTTTTTTTGAGACAGAGTCTCACTCTGTTGCCCAGGCTGGAGTGCAATGGTGCAGTCTCAGCTCACTGTAACATCTGCTCCCAGGTTCAAGCGATTCCTGCCTCAGTCTCCGGAGTAGCTGGTATTACAGGCGTTCACCACCACTCCCGGGTAATTTTTGTATTTTTGGTAGAGATGGGGGTTTCATCATGCTGGCCAGGCTGCTCTCAAACTCCTTACCCCAGGGGATCTGCCCACCTCGGCCTCCCAAAGTGCTGGCATTACAGGCGTGAGCCACTGCAACCAGCAAGTTTGTTTACTTTTGAGACAGGATTTCAGTCTATCACCCAAGCTGGAGTGCAGTGGTGTGATCTCGGCTCACTGCAACCTCCACCTCCCAGGCTGAAGCAATCTTCCCACCTCAGCCTCTTGAGTAGCTGGGACTACAGGCACACACTATCATGTCCAGCTACTTTTTTTGTATTTTTAGTAGAGACCGGGTTTTGCCAAGTTGCCCAGGCTGGTCTCAAACACCTGGGCTCAGGCAATCCACCCACCTTGGCCTTTCACAGTGCTGAGATTACAGGTGAGAGCCACCATGCCGAGCTACAAAGAGATATTTGTACACCAATGTTCACAGCAGCATTATTCACTACGACCAAAAGGTAGAAATAAGCCAAATGCTCATCAACTGATGGATAAAGAAAATGCGGTATATACAAATGGTGGAATATTATTCAGCCTTAAAAAGGAATAAAATTCTGACATATGGTATAAAATGAAACCTGAACACATTATGTTAAGTGAAATATGCCAGACACAAAATGACAAATATTGTATGACTCCACTTTTACAATGAGGTACCTAGAATAGTTGAATTCATAGAGACAGAAAACAGAACAGTAGTTACCAAGGCAGGGAGGAGGTAAAATAGAAAATTATTGTTTAACAGGTACAAGTTTCAGTTTTGGATGATGAAAAAGTTCTAGAGACTGATAGTGGTAATGGTCACATAACAAGATAAATGTAATTAATGTCACTGAACTGAAAACTTAACAATATTTAAAATGGTAAATTGTATGTAATGTGTATTTTACAACAGAAAAATAACTAGCATAGATATTTTCCTAATATTTTTTGTCCCTTAGAGATGAAAATATCAATTTCTATAGTAAAATCAACTAGCCAGGAAGAATGAACACACTCCATTCTCCATTCCCTCCCAAAACCTCACAAAAAAATGAAATAAAGGAATAAAAAAGTATCAACCCCCAAGGGCAAAAACAAAGGGAGAGAACATAACAGTAGAGAGATGTAAGCAACTTTCTGGATAATGAAAAGCAGCAGCAGTAAGGTTCTGCACATTTCAATATATACAGAATAATATGTTTTTAATTAAGACCTGTAGTAAATAGCTTTCCTCCAAAAAACCCAATAACAACAACAAAAAATCTGTGTTTGCTTCAGCAGCATACACACTAAAAAATTAGAACAATACAGACATTAGCATATCCTCTGAGCAAGGATAAGGTGAAAATTCACCAAGTGTTCCATATTTTTAGATAAACAAATAAATAAATAATCTGGAATTTCCTTTTGACTACTGACTTTCCACAGAAGCAAATGCAGTTAATCTCTCATATTCTTTTCCTTCCCATTTCCAAAACAGAGCTATAATTAAATGAACCACCTAAAAATCCCTTTTAATGGCAAAACAAATGAATTCCAAAAACCAGGTTAGAACACACTTCAAAAATAAAAGAAAAATCCCTTCTTCATTAAATGAGATTTAGACTTAGCTCACTTGACTCTACTGCATCTCTATGACTGAGGAAATTTTTTGTACCTTTTTTAGAGGCCCAGTTCAGTATTCTTATTCATCCATGAGAAGAACTTTGCTATATCTCAGATATTTTTTTATATCTCTCTTTTTTTGTTGTTTTTTTTTTGAGACAGAGTCTTGCTCTGTCGCCAGGCTGGAGCATAGTGGTGCAGTCTTGGCTCACTGCAACCTCCGCCTCCCGGGTTCAAGCAATTCTTCTGCCTCAGCCTCCGGAGTAGCTGGGACTACAGCTGTGTGCCAAACGTCCAGCTAATTTTTATATTTCTTTTAGTAGAGACGGGGTTTCACCATGTTGGCCAGGATGGTCTTGATCTCTTGATCTTGTGATCCACCCACCTTGGCCTCCCAAAGTACTGGGATTCCAGGGGTGAGCCACCGAGCCCGGCCTCTTTTTTTTTTTTTTTTTAAGATGGAGTCTCACTCTTGTTGCCCAGGCTGGAATGCAATGGCTCGATCTCTGCTCATTGCAACCTCCACCTCCTGGGTTCAAGTGATTCTCCAGCCTCAGCCTCCTCTGTAGCTGGGATTACAGGCACGCCACCACCACATCGGGATATTTTATTTTTTTTGTATTTTTAGTAGAGACAGAGTTTCATTATGTTGGCCAGGCTGCTCTCCAACTCCTGACCTCAGGTGATCCACCTGCCTTGGCCTCCCAAAGTACTGGGATTACAGGTGTGAGTCACTGCGCCCGGCCTATATCTCTTTTTAACACATACCTCAGATATTCTTAATACTCGGACTATAGCTAACATACTCTTCAGCTTACTTGCTAAAAAGACTATAGACTCTAAAATAATAACATTTTGTATTTGACCAAGAATAAGAAATAACTTCCCAGGTATGTAAAAAAAAGTTTCATGAGAAAGTATAAACAGAACAAAATCTAAACCTTATTTAGAAAATATCCTAAAAATCACTTTCTCAGGTTTTACAGAACAAATATATTCCACCTTTCTACAACATTTCTCAGTTTCTTCAAACCTTCTGAATCATATATTTTTTTTTTGAGACAGGGTCTCACTCTGTTGCCTAGGCTGGAGTACTACAGTACAATCACAGGTTAATCACTGCAGCCTTGACCTCCTGGGACCAGAAAATCCTCCCACCTTAGCCTCCTGGGTAACTGGGGCTATAGGG
This sequence comes from Cheracebus regulus, assembly GCA_963574635.1. NCBI lineage: Eukaryota > Metazoa > Chordata > Mammalia > Primates > Pitheciidae > Cheracebus > Cheracebus regulus. The sequence goes on from CAUYQU010017825.1 coordinate 43,963, forward strand.
ACACACCACGATGCCCAGCTAATTTTTTGTTTTTTCTAGAGACAGGGTTTCTCCATATTGCCCAGGCTGATCTCAAACACCTGGGCTCAAGCGATCTGCCCACCTCGGCCTCCCAAAGTGCTGGGATTACAGGTGTGAGCTACTGAGCCCAGCCATATCAGTTTCTTTTTTTTTTGAAAGAGAAAGAAAGAGGAAGAGATTTTAGAAAAAGAGAGAAAAGGAGAAAGAAACCACAAAAGAAAGAAAAAAATGAAAGAGAAAGAAAGAGGAAGAGATTTTAGAAAAAGAGAGAAAAGGAGAAAGAAACAGCAAAAGAAAG
>CAUYQU010017827.1:0-20386 GCA_963574635.1 Cheracebus regulus
GGAATATCTTTGTGGTGTTCTCTGGATTACCTGGAGTTGAGTATTGTCCTGCCTTACTAGGTTAGGAAAGTTTTCCTGAATAATATCCTGAAAAATATTTTCCAACTTGGATTCATTCTCTTCATGACATTCAGGTACACAGATCAGTCGTAAATTAGGTCTTTTCACATAGTCCCACATTTCCTGGAGACTTTGCTCATTCCTTTTTACTCTTTCTTCTCGAATCTTGTCTTCTCGTTTCATTTCATTAAGTAGGTCTTCAACCTCTGATATCCTTTCTTCTGCTTGATCAATTCGACTGTTAAAACCTGTGCATACTTCGTGAAGTTCTCTTATTGTGTTCTTCAGTTCCAATAATTCGCTTATATTCGTTTCTAAACTGTCTATTCTCATTCGGATTTTGTCAAACCTTTTTTCAAGGGTTTTAATTTCTTTACATTGGGCTAGAACATGTTCTTTTAGCTCACAGAAGTTCCTTATCATCCACCTTCTGAAGCCTAATTCTGTTACTGGAACTCACTCGTTCTCCATCAGGCCTTGTTCCCTTGATGGTGAAGAACTGTGATCCCCTGTAGAAGGAGACGCATTCTGCTTCTGGGTAGTCTCAGCTTTTTTATGCTGGTTTCTTCCCGTGGTTGTAAATTTATCCACCTGTCATCTCTGTAATTACCAACTTTCAATTTAGGTCTCTGAGTGGATGTCCAACTTGTTGATTCTCAACGCTGAAATCTGAGCAACCCACTGCGCCGGCTAAAACAGCGGCATTAAGATTCGTGGTGCTTTTCTGCTCAGGGATCTCCGGTCTGGCTTCCCTCTTGAATACTTATTTCGAAATCATGTAAATGGGCAACTCGCCTTCTTGGAGATCCAAACGTCGATCGAAAGGGAAGCTACTGCCGTTTACTCTGCACGGGGAACCGCCGTGCCGAAGCGCTGGCAAAACCGCCACACCAGCCACAACAGTCCCGCTGGCGACCCGTGGGGCTCCTCCGCTGAGAATCCTAGTCCGTAAGCAACAAAAATTCGTCTGAAAATGTGGCGGCCTCTGGTTCTGTGCACTTTCTCTGGGAGCTACAATCCTGAGCTGCTAGTAGTCGGCCATCTTGGATCTCTCTCGCCTTTTTGTTTTCTTAATTTTTAAGAAAGTCCCTTGTGAAAAAGACTCCATCCTGTTCCAGCTCTTCCAAGGGAAGACAGGGCAGGTCTACTCTGTGTCTGGAGCCAGAGAGACAAAGGAGGCAAGGAAAGATCCCTGGCTTGGGAAGGGCTGTGGCTGCCCAACCTGTGTTTGTGCAGCTTCTCCACACCCAGGAAACGCTGTTCTCTCCGTTTTATCCTTACAACTGATATAATCAAGGTCGCTGGAGCTAATTTATATAGAACCCCACTGGGGTGGAAAAAACTCGAGGGGAGCCCACCAGGACCACGCTCTCCTCCTGTGAATGCAGACAGCCTGTCGACAGAATTTTCCAGAGTGGATTTTTGGGGCTAGGGTCCTCTGGATAGTGGCAGGCGTTTCTCAAAGAGAGGGTTTCAAGGTCAAAGCAGAAAAGCAGTCATTACCACAGGACATCTCAGAGCTGCATTCACTCGTAGTCTGCTGAATAATAGCAACAGCATTTTTTTTTTTTTTGAAACGGAGTCTTGCTCTTTTGCCAGGTTGGAGTACAGTGGCACGATCTTGGCTCACTGCAACCTCCGTCTCCCAGATTCAAGAGATTTTCCTGCCTCAGCCTCCTGAGTAGCTGAGACTACAGGCACGCACCACCACGCCCGCCTAATTTTTTGTATTTTAGTAAAGATGGGGTTTCACCATGGCCAGGATGGTCTTGATATCCTGACCTCGTGATCCGCCCGCCTCGGCCTCCCAAAGTGCTGGGATTACAGGCGTGAGCCACGGCACCCGACCAATAACAATAATTTCTAAAGAGAACAGGCCCTAATCTTTAAAACTGCATATCGTAAAAGAGTCTTTTCGGGTGTGATTAAATTAGGGATTGAGAAGAGAGATCATCCTGGATTGTCCAGGCAGCCCCGAAATTGCAACATACTTTATGAATGGAGGCTGAGGGAGACTTGGCATGGATGGCGGGGGGTGGGTGGGGGTGGGGGGTGTGGGGGGTGGGGGGGTGTGGGGGGTGGGGTGTGGGGCTGTGGGGGGTGTGGGGGTGTGGGGGGTGTGGGGGGTGGGCGGTGGGGGAGGAGTCAGAGACGCGCGTGATGGGGGGGTGGGAGGTGGGGGGGTGGGAGGTGGGGGGGTGGGAGGTGGGGGGGGGGGAGGAGTCAAAGACGCGCGTGATGTGGCCACCAGTCAGGAAATGCTGGCAGCCTGGAAACCGCGTCTCTGCCTGGCCTCCAGAAATTATCCTGTGGACGTCCTGGCGAGGAGGGACTTGAGCCCGGTTCTTGACACACTGCCACAGGTGTTCCTCTTTTGTGTCTTAGGAGCCCATCCCTGGGGCTACGGTGGACGTCACTGTGACTCAAAGAGCGGCTCCTGCTCGCGCATGCGCACTGGCAAGGCGACTCGACCAGAGGCTGGAGAAGGCGAAGAAGGAACTCTCCCGGTGCCTGGAAGGGGGCGCGGCCCTGTGGACCCTTGCTTTGGACCTGGACCGCGGGCTTCAGACTTCTGCTCTCCAGAACTGTGAGAGAACACAATTCTGTTGTTTTAATCCATCAGGTTTGTGGTCATTTGTTACAGCCCCACAGGAAACAAATATGTTAACTTAAAACCCTAAATTGGGCCAGGCAAAGTGGCTCACGCCTGTAATCCCAGCACTTTGGGGGGCCGAAGAGGGCAGATCACGAGGCCAGGAGTTCGAGACCAGCCTGACCAACCTGGTGAAACCCCGTCTCTACTAAAAATACAAAAATTAGCTGGGCGTGGTGACACGCGCCTGTAGTCTCAGTTCCTTGGGAAGCGGAGGCAGGAGAATTGCTTGAACCCCGGGCGCGGAGGTTGCAGTGAGCCGAGATTTAGCCACTGCACTCCAGCCTGGGCGGCACAGTGAGACTCTGTCTCAAAAGAAACAAAACACAATTGGAAATTGGTTAGGTGTGGTGGCTCACGTCTATAATTCAGCACTTTGGGAGGCTAGGGTGGGCGGATCACTTGAGCCCAGAAGTTTGAGACCAGCCTGGGCAACATGGCAAAGTCCCATCCCTACAAAAATAGGAAAATTAGGTGGGCATGGTGGTGCGCGCCAGTACTCCCAGCTACTCCAGAGGCTGAAGCAGGGGGCTTGCCAGAGCCCTGGAGGTGGAGGTGGTTGCAGTGAGCTGTGATGGCACCACTGCACGCCAGGCTGGGTGACAGAACCAGACCCTGTCTCAAACGACAAAAACAAAATCCTGACGGTTTGGGACTCTGTCTGTTTTGTTTCCTGTTTCATTCTCAGCCCCTAAATAAGACCAGGCTTTGGTACACGCTCAGTACATATTTGTGGAATAAGTTGGGTGTTCACGGGTCTCCTAGAGGAGGGCAATAATTTGTGGTGTTTCCCAAACTTATTTACCAAAAGAACCTTTGTCCAAAAAACATCTTTTGGTTCAGGGGTTTCTTGCTCTGGGAAATACTGATTTGTGTTGTTGTTCTTGCTGTTGCTGTTGCTGAATCTCAGGAAAAATGTGGAGGGGCGTTATTTGAATGGTGTATTCTACAGTGCTGGCTTTTTGCCATTTTTTCCCCCCTAGTAACCTGGTTTTTACCCTTGGAATGCTCAGCATTTTACAAAGTGTCCCATTTTTAGTGGGTGATGGGACATGCTTGTGGCTGCTAATGTTCAGATTGTGAGGAAAAACATTTGTGGGAATGAATGGCTCTGATCACAGGTTTGTATTAACAAAAATGTGATGCTTTGAAATGTTTAAATGCCACACAGTCATTATTTATAGATTGTCCGTTTAAAAGGAGAGGCAGTCAGAAATGTCATGCCTGCCCAGCTTTACAGTAATAACACTATTTGTTGCAGGGATACAAATTGTCACACTAGTAATACTTAGCAGTGGCATCCAGCTTTCCATCTTCGGCGTGTGCTAGTGAGGTATTTTGTATGTCAACTGCAAATTATCAATTACAGTTCTTCTGAAGGGGGCTAACTTCTTTTCTTCTCCAAGGTGATTGGTGGTGTCTACAAGAATGAGAGTAGCCCTTACTCTCATTGCCTTTACCAGTGTGTTTATTTTAGGTTTATTAAAGAAAAGTGCACATAGGTGTTACTCAGATGTGTGAGACTAAGACTCTGGGGCCAGGGGCTAGGTGTATGCGATTCTTTCACGGCACACAATAACGCATAGCAATGGGTCCTGCTGAGCCCCATGCACGTGGTGTTTTGAATTTACTCACAAGATGCACTCTTGAGAATAAGATCGAGAGACACAGGAACAAGCTGGTGAAAAGTCCAGGGGAAAGGCAGGTAATAGTGGTGGCTGTGTTGAAGCAGTTTCCAGTCTTTTTTTTTTTTTTTACGGAGTCTGGCTCTGTTGCCTAGTCTGGAGTGCAGTGGCGTGGTGTTGGCTCACTGCAAATTCTGCTTCCCAGGTTCAACTGATTCTCCTTCCTCAGCCTCCCGAACAGCTGGGATTACAGGTGTGCACCACTGTGCCCGGCTAATTTTTGTATTTTTAGTAGAGACAGGGTTTCACCATGTTGGCCAGCTTGGTCTCCAACTCCTGACCTCAGGTGATCCGCCAACCTTGACCTCCCAAAGTGCTGGGATTACAGGTGTGAGCCATCGTGCCCAGCCTCCAGTCTAAGAAAGATTTTACTGTTCTTCTTTAAAGTGCTTGGAGTTTTTTTTTCCTCCCAAGAAAAGATAACTGTATTACAAATTCTAAGAAGTTCTGGTAGAGAGGGTGTTACCTACCTAAGTGGAAGGAGGTTGCTGAGAAGCAGAAGTATTTAAGTTATTACTAATGGGAGATCAAACTTCAGAAATCAAAAGGTGCCTAAGAGAAGAGAGCTTTTAAAATCTAAGATCACGGGATTCAAAGGATGAAGTAAGTTCTCAAGTTTGTCTCCCTTTCTAGAAGGCAAGAAGATTTAGCCTGGTTTTGTTGTCAAGGTCAATTGCAGTAATGAATACTGCAATACAAATGAATATAAATATAAATACAAATGAATATAAAATTTGTTTCATATTTCATTTCAGAATTAAGTAAAGTAAAAGAAGCTTAAATATGACCCTTTCCCAAGTGAAGACACAAAATAGAAACATAACAGAAAACAGAATAATAAAAATATGGTTACAATAGTTTAAATATAATAATTACAAGAGCATACCAATAGATTAGATTTCTATCTGTTGTTTCTTAAGATAAATTTGCATTTTCCCAGGTTCTTTTGGAAAAGTCGGGTCACTTGGAAATAACAATGTTCTGGGTGCTAGATGACAGAGCAAGAGGTTCTGTATGATAATTCTTCTCTGTTAATACTTTCTAGATACCAATTTAAATAATCAGAAATCTAGAGACTATTTGGTGAATATATTAAAGCTTGAGAAAGAAATTAGTCCTTCTTAGGAGTTAGGTTTAAAAAAAAGAAGAAGAAAGGTAAACACTTTAAAAATAAGTGAAACCCTTATTCAGTACACACCATTAATAGCAGGAAAACCATTAAAGCTCCTGTCTCTTCTAAAAATAACAGCTACAAGAATCACAATCAAAATATAGATGATCTTCATTCTCAAAGAGGGATGAGATGGAACAACCACTGAATCTGTTTGAGTTTTAAAACCATAAAATGTAGTGATTGCTTTAAACAGAACTATTTAGTACAGTCTAGAAGCAGAAAAGAAATGGAGAGAGAGAGAGAGAATTCTCCAGAATATGGAAGTACTAAAATAAAGAATAACCTGGAAAATAAAGGAAAATCAGCTACAAGAATCACAATCAGAATATAGATGACCTTCATTCTCAAATAAAGAGGGATGGAGCGGAACAAACATTGAATCTGTTGGAGTTTTAAAGCCATAAAATCTAGTGATTGGTTTAAGCCGAACCATTTAGAACAGTCTAGTAAAAAAAGAGAGAGACAGAGAATACTCCAGAATATTGAATTACTAAAATAAATAATAACCTGGAAAATCAAGTGTACAATAAAGAAGGATTAACCCTTCCACAGATAACATTAAAAAAAAAACCATACAACATGGTTTTCCAACCTGGCAGCCAGGGGCAAGAGGTCGATCAGTGGTAGCCACTGTTGAAACTGTTCCTCCTAAAGAAACAATCAGTGCCCCAGCCCATAATTTAAATCATAAGCCAACAGAATTTCCAGAACTGGTTAAGGAGCTTATATTGGAAACGGAAACAGACAGAGGTAAATATATACATTTGATTATATAGGCATTTAAAGTATTCCACATCTCATTCCAAAAAAGAATCTCAGCTCTATGGGGCAGTTACATAACAGAAAAGCTATACATAAAGAATGAGATCAATCAATATATAAATAAATGAACTCAGCAATAATGAAATCGTCACCAGGGGCTTGGTCCCTCTGACCACTCTTAGCAACTCTCTGAGAGTATCTCTGTGTTTAGGAGAAGACACTGCAGTCAGTGGCAGAGCTAAAATTCTAAACTTCATGCTCCTCCCAGCAAGGGCCCATGAAGTCTCTCAACCGCACAACAGCCAGCTAGTCATGCTCAAGTTTCCCAGTGGAGAACAGAGAAAGCAACCATGTTTCCTCAGTGTTCAGTGTAAAAGGAATACAAACCACTGGCATGATTTTACCTGTCCTATTCATGTCCTTATTTAAAATGTAATCAAGATGGGTGGTTTTCTGCTTTTAAAAAGTGCTTTACATTACAATGAGATCAACTGTACTAACTGAGACTGTAACCTTCCTAAAGGCAATGGAAAACTATATATAGTCTTCCTAAAAAGGACAAAAAAAAAAAAAGAAAGGGATGCTCACAGATTATCTACCAGATTTGATCTGAGAAAATGCTGCAGCTACTCCCTAACCACATACTTCCCCTCAAAATAGCATTTCCAGAGTTAGAGCAATGAATGATTAGCATCAGTTACAGAAAGTATAAGAATTATTTTAAAACTTTTTTTCTCAGATATACAGGCTATGAGGAACGGTAAAAAGGAAAAGAGGAGAGGGCAGGTATAAAGTTAAACATACAAAATTCTAAATGTCAGATTTTTCTGAGCAGTCATTATTATGTGTAAACATACCAATATTTGTTTTTTTTTTTTTATCTTCATCTCACCCATTTCAAGTCTGACAATATTTGTTTTATATTTCATTTCAGAATTAAGTAAAATAAAAGAAGCTTAAATATGACCCTTTCCCAAGTGAAGACACAAAATAGAAACATAACAGAAAACAGAATAATAAAAATATGGTTACAATGGTTTAAAAATAACAATTACAAGAGCATGCCGATAGATTAAATTTCTATACTTTTTAAAAAAGAGTTTCAGGTTGAATTCAAGAAAAGAATCCAAGAATATTCTATTTAAAAGAGAAAGAAGAGGAGATGTGGAAAGAACAAAAATAATTGGTTAGGTAAGAAAATATAAATTAAATATATTATGATATCAAAGCCAAATATAAAGCAAAAAGGGTTATATGTGAGTTTGAGTGAAAATAAAAGGCAAAATAATCACTGAAAACAAAAAATATTAAATTTATGTGAACTACAATACATTGCAACAAAGTACATTTAAAAAACTTAGAACTGCAAGATGAAATTGAGAGAAACAAAATAGCAGAAATCCTTCTCCCTTCATAAAATTTAGATGAATTAGGAGGAAAAAAAAGAAATAAGACTTTGTAAAACTGAAAGCTACAAGAAAGAAGGCGGAATAAGCAATTTTATGGTGAGAATTTAAAGAGAAAATGCAGAATAGATAAAACTTTCAGAGAAAAGAAATGAATGAAACTTTTCAATAAAGGAAAATCACCAAAAATTGTATGCACTATATTATATGACCTTGCTGCAAAAAAGTTAATAGTTTATTTTAAATAAATGAAAAATAACTAATACTAATGAAATAAAAATTATATCACCTGATCAAATAAATTTAAAATATAACAACAAATCATTTTAAAATAAGAAAAATGAAGATACTATTCATTAAACATTTGAACTGGAGAAAAGATATATTTAAAGAAATGTATTGTTTTAGATATTTTATTAATAAAGTAAAATTAAAAAACTAGAAATATACTTTTAGATAAAGAACCAAGCAAAACCCTCAAGACAAAAACACATATAGTGGTAAACAAACTGATTTTCTGAAATTGTCACAAAAAATTCTGTGAAATGCTAAAACAGAGAGCTCTTTTACTTTGAAAAGACAAAAAAAATCAAAGTCACTATCAAAATTAGTGAGATTAAAAACAGCAGAAAGTTTTGAAAATCAATGAAAAGAGACAAAATCATTAGAGATTATAGTGCCCATTTACAATGGTGATACACTTAGATATTTAAATAAGATTGATGATTTTACAAAAGTTAGAGAATATAAAATGGTATCATGAGAGACAGAAATGTGAACAGGTCAGTTGCTAAGGAAGAAATTAAGAAAGTTAGCCAAGAGACTCCTTTCCTTGCCACAATAAATTAGCTGGAAATTTTTTCAAAATTTTAAATAAAAGTTAATTACACCTAATAAGTTAAATAGTTCCCGGTTTATTCTAGCAGACAAAAATGATTCAGTTCTTAAAAAGTGTAATTCTACAAAGAAATCTGTCTCTAATCAAAATGCTTGTAAATGTGAAAATTCTTTAAGTAGAATGTGATCCTATTTTTAAAGATTTGTTTGCCATATCTTTATGGTAAGGTTTACCACTGTAATATGTTTAGTTTAAAAGAATAAAGTAATGAATGAAGTCTACAATTTAAGTAAATTCAGGAATAAAATTTATATGATCTTTTTGATACAGTATTTAAATATTTGATAAAAATTTAATGCTCCTTCCTGTTATAAATTTAAAGATAGAAATAGGAAAATATTTCTTTAACATGATATAACTTATCAATCTGTAACAGAGAAACTTTTGAACATTCCTCTTAAAAACAAGGAAAACAAAGATGTTTTTCTTAAAATTATTTAGTATATCATTGGATATTCTTGTCATCCTAACAATGCTTCAAAAATGTACCAGAGAATCAACGTTATAAAGTAAAAAAACAGAATCATTAAGTTGAACCCAAAGAAACTAAGAATTCCAACTAAAAATATTAGAAATAAAAGAGAAGTCAAGAAAGTGTCCAGATAAAAGTAAAATCCATGAAACTCTAAAGCATTTCTACTAAATGTAACTGATAATTGGTTTGGGGCAGTCTCATTCATAATACTGACAGAAAACATGTAATATTTGAGAATTTGCCTGATTTGAAATTTGCAAACAAAACTAGAAAATGCAAAACTGTAAAAGGAGATGTAAAGAAAGATGAACAAATGCTTTATACCAGGTGACTGAATATAAAAAATAATTTGTTTTCCCTCAAGGTAATTTTTAGCTCTGATTTACTTCTAATCAAACTATAAAAATACTTACAAAATCTAATATAAAAAGCTATTCCAAAGTTATGTCTGAAAAATAAATAGGCATGAATGGCAAATGCAATTTTTAGAGATTTTTCCTCGTTATGAAATACCAAAAACAAATACATGGCCATTGAAAAATTTTAGAAAACACAGAATAGTGTAAATGAGAAAATTAAAATCACCATGGGCTTGGTTTTAATGGAGAAACAAATTTAAGCATAATAGAAAATGCAGTAGACTGTGGTTTGTAAGAAACTGGCGAATGATAGATATTAACAAAGCAAATGGAAAAGTAATTACTTAATAAACGCTCTGGGGATACTTAGAAATCAGAATGAAGAAGAAATAAATCTGGCCTAGACCTCAAACCCATTACCATAATAAACAGTGGGTAGATTAAATGGTAAACTAATAATAATAATAATGATGATAGTAACAATAGAAAAACTAGGAGAAGAGTAGACTGTGTATGAAAATAATTTTGATTATTCCAAGCAACAGAAAAAGTAGATTGATATAATTAGATTTCTAAAAAATCATATAAGATAATGAAAAATGTTTGAAATAAATCATAGGCAACTGTTTAATATCTAAAATTGATGAAGGATTTATACAAATTGATGAGAAGAGAATGGAATTCCAGTGCTCAAGAGACATATGTTAAAAGCAAAGGGATGGTTTAAACAAAACGAAACACAAATAGGAAACCAACATCTGACAAACCAAATACCTTTTCTAAAATTTAAAGAAATTCAAGTGGAATCAATGTGTTTTCATTTCACAGCCATGAAATTAAATTAAAGGAAAGAAAATGATAACACTCATTGATAGCTGGGCTTTGGGGAAAAAGAGGACTTATATTTTGTTGATGGCAATAAAAATTGGTTCATCTCTTCTGGAAGGAAATGTGATGATTCATATCACACACACACACACACATAAAAGTTCCACCCCAAAAAATTCACCTCTCAGAATTTATCCTAATGAAATTAGTTTTTATATTATACTCAAAGATGCTTATAATGGCATTGTTTAAAATTTCAAATGCTGAAAGCAGTTGAATGGCAATTTAGTACAAAAATAGTTGTAAATGTTAAAATCAGCTTCCACAGTGGTTTTGCAGGGCAGGGTGGGCACCGACCACACTATGCATGATTTTGTTCGAGCAAAGAATTATTCTGCTAAAGAAAGTTTAAAACTAACTCCTTACCAGGACAAAAACAATTTAAAGATAATTGCAAATACATTGAAAAACATGTTTTTTAAAAAAGTGGAAAAAGGAGAAAATAAAAGTCGGAAAATCTGTAAAACTATGGATAATAGTGCTGTAAAATCCACTAATATAGGGCTAAAAATCAGAAGAAAGGCTTAAAGTAATAGAAATAAACAGTTTAATCAAAGAAGGTGAATATTGTTTTTAAATTGGTTTTCTAAAAAATAAAATTAAAACCTTGGGCTTAAGACTAGAAAAAGAAAGGATGAATCCTTAAACTCCAACTAATGTATAAATAAAGTGCTTTTGGGTATGCGTTTTTCAAATCTCACCTTAGCAAGACGGCGTACTGGAATAAGTAGTAGGGAGCAAAGCAGAAGAAAATTATTTTAGATCTGGGATCTTTGTCATTTCCTGGGGATCATTTTCCTTCAGCAAAAAATGCTTAAAGAAGAATTGTGAGTTATTTAAGCAACTTAAAGACAAATCTACTGACTTATTGGAGTTCATAATGTACCGACGTCTGTATTGTTTTTTCTGGTATCAATATAATTTTGGTTAAATATCTTTACAATATTTTATTTGAGAAGAAAAACAAACATATTTCCATCAAAAACAGCACCATTCTTCCACTTCCTTCTTATTGATGTTGAGAGAGAGTGTGTGTGTGTGTGTGTGTGTGCGCGCATGATTCCAGGAACACATGGAGGAGGAGGAGAGGGTCTTTGGAGCCAGTGATTCTTCCTTGCTCAGCCAAAGGAGTTTTTTTTAGGACAAGGACCACGTGAGTTTCGACCCTGTATGGCCATGACACAGCCTAATCCAATGTTGCTCCTGTAGATCAATGTTGCTCAATGATCCTATAGATCATTGTTGATAAAAATAACCAAACAAAACAAAAATACTAAAATAATTAGAAAGGAATATAATAAACTCAAATGATGGACTAGACAACCGTAAATAAGTCAATCCATATAAGTGAAATATGTGTGCCCTTTAAGAGAATTTATCCGAAACTATTTGCTGTTAAAATGTACTCTAAGCCTCTTATGTTAAGATGCCATTTATGTTTTCATCTTTAGAGCATCCACAACATCCTCATACAGTGTCTCTAAGCATTTTTTAACCCCTTACTTTCAAAAGGGCACACAAAGCCCTTTCTTATATTTTCAGAATTGTTTGAATGCAAGCCCTTTATTTCTCTCTCAACTTTGCACTTTGACCTGATGTCTTAATATCAGAAAAGTTGCAAATCTGACAGAGTGGTCACATTCTTGGAAAATCAGCTTGGGCTGTCATGGAGAGCTCTCTGAACACGGGGACAGAGGTCTTTGGCGTGAGTTTCTGCTTTGTCCAGTTTCCCCAGACCTCAGAGTCCTCACATATAAAATGGGGTAACAGGTCCGGGGCGGTGGCTCACGCCTCGAATCGCAGCACTTTGGAGGCCAAGGTGGGTGGATTGCTTGAGGCCAGGAGTTGGAGACCATCCTGACCAACGTGGCAGCATCCCGTCTCTACTGAAAATACACACATACACAAAAATTAGCCGAGCGAAGTGCCGCGCTGATAATCCCAGCTGCTCAGGAGGCTGACACACGAGAGTCTCTTGAACCCGGGAGGCAGAGGTTGCAGTGAGCCGAGATGGCGCCGCTGCAGCTGCACTCCAGCTGGGCGACAGAGCAAGAGCGTCTCAAAAAATAATCAATAAATAAATAGGGGTAATGATCGTGACAGTTTACACATTAGTTCTAAGACTCAAAAATTTTTTTAACTACATACATACATGTTAAGGCGCTGTACAAACACGTTATCCTTTCACAATACCTGAAGACTACATTTCTTCTATTTGAAAATCTGAGCGCTCTTCAAGAATTGCGCACTCAGTAGGAAAGGTACTGTGCTCCCGGCAGTGGGGCTGTCTGTCCATCCCACGCCGCCTCCCTGTCCCCACTCCCAAGCCTGGCTCACCTACTCATATAAGGTACAAAATTTCAGTCTGGTGCATCAGCCGCGCTCCTCCCTGCCTCCCCCATTCACTCCCAGCTCGCCTCCTCCCAGATCCCAGCATGCTCACGCCTGCCTCCCGCTTGTTTCAAAGGATTCGGTGCCTTTGGCAATCCCCAGGCTCTCCTCAAAACCTATTTTCGAAGGAGCTCACCACCCCTGACCATTTGTGGGTTGAATTTGCACCTATGATGTTTCTTCTCCTCCATGGCCCCAGACTGCTGACTTCCGGCCCACAGCATTTAATTAGATGGATGTGGAGAATTGAATGGGTTTGTACTTGAGGAAGTGCAAAAGTATTTCATGGCAGAGAGAATGACAGTAGCAAAAACTAGGAGGCTGGAAAGAGCTGCGCACGCTTCTGCATGTGACTTGGGGAAGGCTTGGATGGCTAAGCAAATGTAACTCCCTGGGCAAGGTAAATCCTAAGGGCATCTCGGTACAGATAATAGTGTTAGAGAATGGCTCATAATTTGAATGGGACAAATTGCTATTGATTTCTTCCATCCACTTTCAATCTGTAAAAGTTCATCTTTTTTCCTTTCTATACCAATACTATCATTGGTCCAATGCCATATTTCTATGGAATTTATTCTAATCAATTTCAGAGACTTTTATAAGATGTAATACTCAGTGTTAATGAGGATGCAATAAAATCTCATATTTGGCTGCTGAAATGTAAATAACAAAATTTCCTGTAGTGCAAATTAATAGTACATATGCATTAAGGGATTTTTAAAAATTCATATTCTTTGATTCAGCAATTTTACTTTAATTTATCCTAAGGAAATTATCAAATGCTCATAAAATGTTTGTACAAGGATGGTCACTACAAAATTATTTAAAAGTGAGAAAAAATAGAAAACATTTTACATATCCAACAATAGTTGATAGACTTAAATAAATTAAGGCTCATGGATAAGATTGAATTCTACTGATTGATTGTTACAACATACAGAGAAAAGCAGGCTCAGCATAATCCTGTGTGCGTGTGTGTGTGTGTGTGTATCTGCATATATCTATACTATTGGTCAGAAGAGCAAATTGTACAACACATTAATCACATGTTATCACTACTTGGTGGAAGAACAGGTGGCTTTAATTTCATTTTACTTTTTAAAGTTTTCCTAGCTTTCTTCAAGGAGTATTTGTGACTTCATTGGAGGAGGAGTTTGAAGAAACCTCGTTTAAAATTGCTTATTGTAGTAAAAGACACATAGTATAATTTTTGCCATTTAAGCTATTTTTAAGTATACAATTTGGTGGTATTAATTATATTCATAATGTTGTTCAACCATCACTACTATTTATTTCTAAACTTTTTCGTTTTCCCCAAACAGAAACTCTAGACCCATGAAACAGTAACTCCTCATTTCCCCCACCCCACTACGGTCCTTGATTACCTCTAACCTACTTTCTGTCTCTATGAATTTGCTTATTCTAGATATTTTATATAAGGGTAATCATGCCACATTTTTTCTTTGGTGTCTGGTTTATTATACCTATAATGTTTTCTAGGTTCATCCATGTTATAGCATGTATCAAAATTTTATTTTTAAAGGATGAATCATATTCCATGGTATGAATATACCATATTTTGTTTATCTGTTCACCTGTGGATGGGCATGTGGGTTTTTCCACCTTTTAGCTATTGAATAATGCTATAATGAGCACTGATGTATAGGTACCTGAGTCCCTGCTTTTAATTCTTTTAGGTATATACCTAGGTGTGGAGTTTTTGCATCATATGATAATTCTACAATTAACTTTTTGAGAAACTTCTGCTTTTTATGAGAAAAAAAATCCATTTTTAAAATTTCATTGTGATTCAACTTCCAAGAATATAGTGTAGAAAGGGGCAGGTTGATGTCAGCCTCTATCACTTGTAAAATTGAATGCCTCAAAATGTTCCCTGTTTTACACATACCCACACAAGCTAGAAACTTAGGCCAACTTTTAGAAAATGTCAATATAAGTTTAATTTATCCAAATATCCGTAAGAGCTTTATGTATGCCAAGCATTTCAGGGCTAGAAGCTAAAAGAAACTTTGTGATCAGTAACTCTTCGGAATGTTTCGAGTTGCAAAATCACCCCTGAGAAAACCACATCATTTACTTTATTGCAATCTTTTGCCAACACTTAGATCTTTTTCTCACATTTCCACAAGCTAAATTTTCAGTTCCAGGCAAACTCCAAGTATTTTCATTTAGGAATTCCTTTTTTCTTTATAATCAGAACGTCACTTTAAAAATTTAGTCTGACATTCAATACTGTTTAGTTTAAAGAAAAATTTCTTAGGTAACTTGTCAGAAAAGGATGATTGGTTGCGTATGGGTTGAATATTTTAAAAATGAGAATCATGGAACTTCATAAAGCATATTGTTTTCTCTTAGGCTTAAGACATCTACAAAGGATCCAATTCAAATATGAAGTTTAACCTTCCCTAATTTTTTCCAAAACAATCTTTTTCTTATTAATCTGACAAAAGACGTCTGGCCAACAGTTGTCAGGACAGGGGATATTCCTTTTTGTCTGCTTTCAAAAATCTTGTGTACAAAGAGAAGTCTCTATAAATAGAAGAATGGGTCAAGTATCGGTAGAGAAACAAGAATCTCTAAAAACATCTGAGTTTCAAACTTTTCTGGTTATACTGCCTATTTGCATAATCTAAAACCACAAGTACCTAGAATATATTCCGAAAAAAAAAAAAAAGCAACCCAGTGTGTTTTATTGCAGAATAGATGTATTTTTCTAAACGGGCTAATATGGCAAGTGGGACATTGTGAGGAGAACATAAAAGTAGAAATTTAATAGACAAAGGGTTCATATCTAGAATGCATAAATAATTTCTCTAAATCAATAAGAAAAAGACAAACAATTCAGCTTAAAAAATGACAAAGGGTTGAAATAGTAATACCCAGAAGAGAAAACTGGAATGGTCAATAAGCGTATAAAAATACACTCAGCTTCACTAGCAACTGGGGGAATGCAAATTAAAACCACCACGAGAAGGCATTTTATATCCAAGATATCAGTCAAAATAAAAAGATCTGATGACATCAGGTATTAGTGTGAAAGCAGGGAAATAAAGGCTCTCATCTCTTGGTGGGAACGTAAATGGTAAAACCACTTAGAAGAATAATTTGAAAAAAAAAAAAAAAAAGCCTACAACAGTTGAAAACATGCATCCCCTGTGACCTGGCAATTCCACTGCTTGGCATACACCCTAGAGAAACTTATACCTGTGCTTAAGGAAGCAAGTGCAAAATCCTCCACTAAAATTGGCAAGTGTATGGGGGAAATACAGTTGGGGTATGCCGCTCAAAACCTATAGAACTTTGTCACCCAAGCACTAACAAAAACTACAATGTTTTAAAAATTGTGACACAAACAGAGTTCGTCCCATGCTGGCACTGTCCCCGGCACCCCAGGTGCCTGTGCTTTGCAGCCTTTAACCCACGGTGCCTCCTTCCGGGGCAGGTAGGTAGAGCACCAAAATTAAAATATGGCCCCAGGACTGTATTGTTTAAGGTTTGTTGTTTTAATACAAGGAGAAATGCTTCCGATTTCTGCTTTTTGTTTGTTTTTGAGACAAGGTCTCGCTCTGTTGCCCAGGCTGGAGTGCAGTGGCGCGATCTCAGCTCCCTGCAACCTCCATCTCCCAGGTTCAAGCAATTCTGCCTCCGCCTCCTGAGTATCTGGGATTACAGGTGCCCACCGCCACAGGCAGCTAATTTTTGTATTTTTAGTAGAGACGGGGTTTCACCATGTCGGCCAGGCTGGTCTTGAACGCCTAACCTCAAGTGATTCACCCACCTCAGCCTCCCAACGTGCTGGGATTACGGGTGTGAGCCACCATGCCTGGTTGAAATGCTCCCAATTTCTTAACGTTTTTCTTCTGCACGCAGAGCATCACCATATAGCCTAACAGCGCTGTGGAAAACTGCTCCTCGAAGCCGCTAATGCTGTAACTATTTGCCCTGAAGAAAGACATTTTAGTAGATTTTCAGCTCCAGGTCTTTATTCCTTGCTAAAACTTTCTCTTTTAATTGCTTTAAAGCAGTAACATGTTGTGGAAAATCATGTGTAAGTGACCATGACTTCCATGTTCTAATATCCTTTCCCTATTTACCAATCATGTGTTAGGTAATTTATACAAAAAGTAACCCGACTTGTAATAAGGATATACATTTCAACATTGTTTGTTATAGCAAAGAGCTGGGTAGGGAAACTCTGAAAGTCCCTCACTTGGCAGTGGATAAGGAAAACCTGATATAGTCACATCATGGGATAGTATATAATAACTAAGGCAAATAAACTAGATCTTTGTTGACATGGATAGATCTTGAAAACATAATATTAAGTTTAAAAAGCAAGGTCCAGAACATGTAAAGTCAAAAAAAAATCATATGAAACAATACTAAGGATTATATGCAGCAGAAATATAAAATGCAAATCAGAAAAATACATACCAAAAAAATGATCATAGTTTTCTCTGTAGTGGGCAGGAGGAGGATAAAACCATGGGAAAGGAACTTCTATTTTATCTCTAAATTTTATTTCTTTTTTGAGATGGAGTCTCACTGTGTTGCCAGGCTGGAGTGCAGTGATCTCACCTCAATGCAACCTCTGGCTCTTGTGTTAAAGAGATTCTCCTGCCTCAGCCTCCCGACTAGCTGGAATTACAGGCACGTGCCACCACGCCTGGCTAATTTTTGTATTTTTAGTAGAGACGGGTTTCACCATGTTGACCAGGCTGGTCTCGAACTCCTGACTTCAGATGATCTGCCCATCTCAACCTCCCAGAGTGCTGGGAATACAGGTGTGAGCCACTGTGTGTTGCCTCTGAATTTTATTTCTTTTAAACCAACAAAATGTAAAGCAAAAATGAGAAAAATGTTTTCATTTGCTAAATCTGGCTCATGGGTAAGGTGTCTCTTCAATACTTTTCTCCTTAATTTTCTGTGTCAAAATTTTTTCTCAATTAAAAAATAGGAATTTAACTCAGTTTAATAAGACATTCACTGAAAGCCTAGTGTGTGCAATCACACCCCTGAGTAACACTGGTGAAAGAAATGACACAAACTCTGCCTACACGTCATTTGCAAGGAGTGGAGATGATAAAGAGGGGTGTGAGGATAGGAGAAGGAAAATCTCACTCCACCTCTGGGGAACCAGAGCTGCTCCTCCCTGAAAGACTCGAGGCTTTGTAGAGTGAGTGAGTGAACCAGGATCAGGAGCGTGTTTTTTTCTTTGAGGGACGGCATGCAGAAATAGAAAGGTTTCTTTCTGTTTCTTTCCAATGAAAACCTCAAGAAAACGAGACAAATGAACCCAATGATTTCATCATAAATGGCACAAGAAACCCGAATTCCACTGATTTTTTTTTTTTTTTTTTTAGACGGAGCTTCGTTCTTGTCATGCAGGCTGGAGCGCAGGGGCGAGATCTCAGCTCACTGCAACTTCCACCTCCTAGGCCCAAGTGATTCTCCCACCTCAGCCTCCTGAGTAGCTGCAACCACAGGCAAGTACCACCATGCCCAATTTTTGTATTTTTTGTAGAAATGGGGTTTCGTCATGTTGCCCAGGCTGGGCTTAAACTCCTGAGCTCAGCAGATCCACCCACCTCAGCCTCTCAAAGTGCTGGGATGACAGGTGTAAGCCACCGCACCTGGCCTTAATTGTTATTTAAATAAGACAGAATTTGAGTTCACCACCCATGGGAAGAAGTTAACGCCACTTTGCTCAATCAATTCATTTTGTAAAATGTATTTTTTAAATGGTCACTATGTTTGTGTCTAAGGCAAACATTTTAACACTGTAATACTGTAAGGTGCATAGCCTTGGGAACTTATGCTCTCTTTGGAGTTCAGTTTCCCCATCTATAAAAATGGGCATGAGCCGAGCGTGGTGGCTCACACCTGTCATCCCAGCACTTTGGGAGGCTGAGGCAGGTGGATCACAAGGTCAGGAGCTTGAGACCAGCCTGGCCAACATGGTGAAACCCCGTCTCTACTAAAAATACAAAATTAGCCGGGCGTGTTGGCTGGTGCCTGTAATCCCAGCTACTCAGGAGGCTGAGGCAGGAGAATTACTTGGATCTGGGAGGCAGAGGTTGCAGTGAGCTGAGATCACACCACTGCATTCCAGCCTGGGTGATAGAGTGAGACTCTATGTCAAAAAAAAAAAAAAAAAAAAAGACATGAAATAATGACTACTTCTGTTGGTAAAGAAATGGAGGTGGTGTGTTGTATGCAATGTCTGTTCAAGAGCCTATACTCAACAAATACTTTCCTATTCTATAAGAACCTGTTTATATGAGCAATATCTACATTGCACTAGTTACAAATATTTCTTGCCCATTCATTAATGTAAATCTTCTTTTATCATAATTTTTATTTTTAATAATTATTATTTTTGTAATCTTGAAAATAATAAAAGCTACAATCTGTTTAAAGGATTCTGCAGTATAAATACTTCCCTATTTCTGAGTTTTCTTGTAACACAGAGGCAGTAAACTTGGTGTTCAAAGCATGTCTGCAAAAGGCCTTAGAAGTCTCTGAACCCTAGAAAGTGTTTGCAAAATTGTTTGTATGAATAGAGACAGATTTTTCCAGGGAGAGGACCCATAACTTTTACTAGACTATCCCTGCCTTACTCCAACTGCTGCTATAACGCTATATTGTGTGTCTTTTACAATAACCCAGCTTTGCAACTACACAGGAAATTGAAAACTACTTGGCCATGTTTATGTTAATAAAAAAATTCAGGAGGGGAATTATAGTGGGGTATGAGGATGAAAGACAATACATCAACTTAAAAAAGAAAAAGAGAAGCATACTACAGATCAATAACAAGGCAGATGAAGCGGGCGCAGTAGTGCATAGCTGTAATCCCAATGTGGAGATTACTCGGGAGGCTGAGGTGGGAGGATCACTTGAGCCCCGAAGGTGGAGGTTGCAGTGAGCCGTGATCATGCCACTGCACTCCAGCCTGAGTGACAGAGTGGGCACCATGGCGCATGCCTGTAACCCACAAATTTTAGGAAGCTGAGGAGGGAGGCTCACTTGAGTCCAGTAGTTTGAGAATAGCCTGGGCAACATGTCAAGGTCCTGTCTCTACAGAAAATTAAAAAATTAGCTGGGCATGGTGGTGTGAGCCTGTAGTCTCAGCTACTCAGGAGGCTGAGGCAGGAGAATCACCTGAGTTCAGGAGTTCAAGGGCGCAGTGAGCTATGATTGAGGAACTGCACTCCAGCCTGGGAGACAAAGTAGACTCCATCTCTAAAGAAAAATAAAAGAATGAAAAGAAAATAGAAGTAAACACCAGCAGCCCAGTAGTAGCATCTAATAAAGCCTTCTTCTCCTCTCTTTTTTCCTACTCTCCTAGTTGTAGACCACGAGGACATATTTAATGGAAATTCAGTTTCTTAATTGCAAATATCAAAATTTGAAGAATTAGGACACATTTCTTCTTCTCCTCCTCCTCTTCCTCAATCTTCTTCTTTTTCCTCTTCCTCTTCCTTTTATTCTCCTCCTTCTACTTCTCCCCCTCCCCTCCCCCTTCCCTTCCCCCTCTTCTTCTTCTTCTTCTTTTTATTCTCCCCCTCCTCCCCTCCCCCTCCTCCCCTCCCCCCTCCCCCTCCTCCCCTC
>CAUYQU010017831.1:0-13642 GCA_963574635.1 Cheracebus regulus
TGGCAGTGTAATTTGTTGCCTTCCTCCCCTTCACCTATATCTGGCATTTCTCCCCATGCTATCTCCCCCCAACTCCCCACCCCTCACTGTCCCTCCCCTATTTCCCCCCAACATACCTCAGCGTATAGTGCTCCCCTCCCTGTGTCCATGTGTTCTCATTGTTCAACACCCGCCTATGAGTGAGAACATGCGGTGTTTGATTTTGTGTTCTTGTGTCAGTTTGCTGAGAATGATGGTTTCCAGGTTCATCCATGTCCCTCTGGAGAGGATGTGGAGAAATAGCATCTTCTTATACAGGACACCAAGGCATTATTTTCAAATACAAAGAAAAATTGTCATTGTTTATGTTTCAGATTTGGCTGCTATTGCTTTTCCTCTGTATTCTGTAATCTGTGGACATAAAAATTTTTAACCTCAGGTACTAATTTAGATTTTCAATTTACTTTTGACATGGAAATATGGCCCATGCTGTCTGCCATTCTGCTTACATGATTTCTCAAAAACTTGTGCCTTTCTGAAAATATAATATAGGAAGAGAAAACATTTCCAAAGGGTTTTTTCCATCTTTTTACATCTTTATGTATTTATAAATTTGGGATATGTGCAAAACCTAAGAAACATTTATCACCAGACAAATTCAATAGTATGGATCATCAATATTTACTCACATTTATCTTTAATTTGGCTATTCTCAGTGGGTATCAAAATGGAAACTTTACTCTGATCCAAAGCCCTGACAAAGTTGGTTTTATGCTTTTCATCTGGTAGCTATTTGTGATTCACAGCTCTTAATTACTATTCCTTCAAAATATTTACGTTATGCTTCATGTATCTCACAGTCAATATTTACAGGCTTGAAATACACTTTTTAAGCCTTGGTCAAAGCAGAAACATAAAAACCAGGATTGTACTGTTTTGCTCTTTTTCAGTATCATTGCTGTTATCAGACACGTTTTCAATAAACCCTGTTTTGTTTAATATCTTGCCACGGATGGGCCTGTCAAACAGAATTGGAGTGAAAGGGCTTATTGTGCTACAAATGATAAGTTGCAGGATGTTATCAACAACAGTAATTTACTCCTCTCTAATATCACAGAAATGCTTCTGCCTGTGATTCTCACAAATGAGTGTACTTTAAGGCATCATTTTTCCAATTACCTTTCAGGTAAACATAACCAAAAAAAAGGCTTCATTTGTGGAAAAGAATGACAAATCCTTGCCATCAGTAGGTTAATCTTTGCTTATGCTATTCTCTTCACCTAAGGTTACCTCCCCCATCTACATATGTCCTAATACCACACATCTTTCAAGGTGAAGTTACCTGTTCTTTCTAAAATTTCTCAAGCCTGGCTGCACATTAGAATCACCTGGAGATGCTCTGAAATATTATCAATGTCCAGAGTCCACACCCGGCCAAGTAATGAGAAAGCAAATAGCTTATGTTTCATAGAAGTAATGCTTTCTTCTTATTTAAAATAAAACAAAAAACTAACAAAAATCCCTGAGGCAGATTTTTAAAAATTACTCTATTTTCCTATAATAGAGTATGAAATTGGAAGTCCTTACAGTATTGTTCCCCCTCTTCTTTCACAATGAGTTTGATATTTACAATTGGGTGTGTCTTAACTGTTTCCTTGAAGGAAAGGAGACATATCCAAGGATGAGCGCTAAAGACAACCATGTTACATGGGTTGTCTTTGCTTCTCTGTAAGATCACTTAGGTGCTCGTTGACTATCTCTTCCATACTGAAAGAAGTTAAAGAGCAGGTAAATGTAGATATACTTTGTGTTCCTGATGCTTGTTAGACATTTAATACGGCCCTTATTTCTTTTTTGTAAAAGAGAGCTCACTGTAAACTACCAGATAGTTTTAAAAAAGAGGCCCAGAAAATTTGGGATAGCTACCTTAATGAGGTAGGTCATCGTTGTACTTAAGAAGATCAGGGGTAGAATTAGAAAATCACCATTTGCCACCACTGATATAATAACGGATTCTGGCAAGGATTATGAAAGATTGCTAAATTCATTCAATGAAAAGTTGCTCGAAAACAGGGTATGTTCACATGGTCTAAAGAATCACCCTACGGATAACTGGTTAATGACCAAATGACAGTTATCCTTTCAATGAAAAGATTTACAGCCAACACCTTAACTAAGTAATATGAGATAACATTACAAAGAATAAGGTAAACTACTATTTTGTGCCTCTTAATGTGATACAGTTCTTGGCAAAAACATTTAACCTAATCATGAGGAAACAATCAGAAATTCTAATTGTAGAACTCTAAAAAATGTTAACATCATAGAAACAAGAAGAAACTATTTAGAATAAAAGATATTAAAAAATATGAAAACTAAATGAAATATGTAATACTCAACTGGTTCCTAGCAGAGACAATCTATAAATAAAATTGTTGAGAAAATTGGGAAAATTTGAATATAAATTACATTTTTGGTAATATACTTTCTAGTTAATTTTGGGGGGCATTGTGACTGTGTAGATGAATCATCTTTGGAGACACATGCTAAAATTTTAGAAGCAAGATGGTAGAATTTAACTTTAAAGAGTAATCAGTGAATCTAGATTTGTTTTAATATTTTGCTAGTTTCCAATGGTGTGGAAACTTAAAACTTTTTAAAATCAAAAGTTAGTGGAAAAGCTCTAGATTTTAAACTAAAGTATTAATATATTTTGTCTATACAGGACTTAGCACACAGTAAATACACACTAAACGAGGGTTAAATACTAAATTAAAAAACAAGAAGTGCTCTATTTGTACTATTGTAGGGAGTCTATGATGGCTGATACAATATGGAGATCTTTAGGGCAAACATTTTGATTGGGCTTCCCAGACATTCTGACCTCTTGATCACTACTTGTTCTGAACTGTACATCTGATACCTTTCCTTAATCTTTGCTTCTTATAATGTCTAACATCTACTTAGCATCTAACCAATTTGTATTTCCACTTATTTTCCTAAAGTAGAGAACTGAACAAATGAAATACAAAATTATTCCAAGATATAATAGAGAAATATTTCTGTGAAATAAAGAATTCAATATTAAGATAGAAATGGCATACCATGTATCAAGGGAAAGGTTATTAAACTTCAAGATTAAATTTAAAATTCTATAGGCACGAAGTGGAAATAAAGTAAGTGTCAAGGGACCAAAAAGAGGCCAGTTTCAAATGTTCCTAACAAGAAAATTATATATAAGAAAATAAAAGGTTCTGAGGGGGAAAATGTAACTGAAGTTTATTTTGCAGAGAATAATTTGCTCAAATTCTCATTATAAGCAGAAACAATCCTTATAAAACCATAATTATATATATATACACACACATATATAAAACTGAAAAATTATATAAATCCATTCACTCATTCCACCAACATCTGATTGAATACTCAACATGTGCCTGGCAGTAAATCAAGATACACAGTTGTTATAGTGATATTTCAAAGCTCAAATATATATTTAGACACACACACACACACACACACAATTGTGTTTTTATAAGGATTGTTTTTGCTCATACTCACATATATATTTATATGATTACACATGTGATAAATATATATTCACATATATAATTATATTATACATGTGATAAGATATCATATATGGTATATAAGATAAAGATGATAATAATATCTTTACTATAAGATACATTTAAGAAATAGGATCTTTCACATGAAGTATCTGACCCAAAGAAAATGCTTAATCAATAGTAATCATTGCTATTATTATTATTAAGACAACTAAGAATTATACACAAATTACTGCGAGACAAGGCAAAATAAACAAAGCTACAAAGCCCTAGGGACCCAAAGGAAAGAGAGAGCATTTCAGCTGAGTTCCATTAGTGAAAGCTTCCTGAAAAGGTGATATACATTACATATGCCCTAAGTAAATTTCAGTGAAACAAAGATAAACTAAACATAAATTATCAATTAAAATTGGAGTTTGTAGAGGCTGAGCCCTAGAAGTTCTTGAAAGGTGTATAAATCCATTGTATTTTCTTCATTTTCAACATATGTACTTATTTATTCATGGGATAAGAGGCTAAAGAAAGGATACACCAAAAAATAAATCAAAAGCAAGTTTTGAAAACCACTAAAAGAAATAAGAAATGCTTTTTTAAAATTGGAAATATAACCCAATGTATTAAATGCAGAGGGCAAGAATATTATAAATGACTCCAGAAAATGACAGACTTTCACCAATATCTTTTAACTCTGTTCTACAAAGGACTAGGAGAGCAGCCACTGCAATAAGAGTGCAAAATATCATGACCAAATGAGGAAGGATTTGGACACTGATTACTTGAAGTAACTTAATGCATTCAAATCTGTAAGCCCAATGATGTTTACTATGCAGAAATTTGCAAATAGGTTGAAAGCGTCACAGAGCTCTACCAATCATAACAAAGAAGGCATGGAAAGATGGTGAAAATGCTGGAGCAACTTTCCTTTCACATGTTGTTCAATTGTTTTTTTTTGTAATTAGGCAGAAGTATATAAAAATCAACAGAATGTATGTCAATATAAATAGGGCAAAAGCCATGAGCAGAAAAAAAAGAGTTCAAACAGCAGGCATAAGCACAGAATCAGTATATGCAAACTGTGAACATGAAATAATTTGATTTTGCAGAAACCTTTACAGCTATTGCTAAAGATGTACTCACTTTAAAGTAACAGAAAAATTACATTAATTCATTCACTCATTAAACCGACATTGAATTGGATTCTCAACATGTGCCTGGCAGTGAACCAAGATACACATTTGTTATAGCAAGATTGCAAAGCTCAAAATCCATTTTTAAAAATTGTAAATGGTAGCATATATTCTTGTTTTAATAGTGGATATAATTTTGGCAACACCCCAAAGTGATTCTGAGCTAACCCTAGAATGAAGTGGTTGACTAACCAGAGTATTATAATTTGGGTTATAAACAATTATGATGGAAAAGTACCAAAATTGTTTATTCATGTAATTTGTACATTGGCTTTGAGAGGACAGACTTTCCAAAAGAATAGCTCCAAAAATGATTTTATAATAGTAGCATTAGTGGAAAAAGTGAGCTGCCTGCCAAGGACCTCCTATGAAAGATGCTTATTTGAATGTTTAGTCATTTATTGAAAATTCCATCCTATTGCTGTATTACATCTTGCACATGTGGAATACTTGTACCACATGAAGTATTTTCAGCATTTGTTTTAAACTTTGTAAAATATATGATAGGAAAAGTTATGTTTTGAATTATATTTAGAATTCTAGTAAGTAAAAGTCTTCTAAGCCAATTCTATTTCACAGAGGTACCATTTTCTGTACAAAAACTAGCTACTAAATGATGAGCTTTGTAAGATCCTATAGAGTGTCTTTAATCTTAAGCCATTCTATAATTTGCTGGATTACTGATAAAAGCCACTCACATTAATGCTCAACCCCTTTTCTCTGGTGTAGAGACTGGCATTATCTACTACCCAACTAGAAACATTTATTAATTAGCTCATATATGCAGTGAACTGTGTTAGGTCTTTAGGAAACTTTAAAAAATTTTCTTCTATTGGCTTATAATTTATAAATTAAGCTAAATATGTATTATTATATGCAAATTATTGTTTTAGATATTATATATGTAATATATACATATATATTTAACTTTATACAACCCTGCATATGGTAATTATAAGCAAATTATAGAAAAAGTATTACAGAGGTTCAAAGGAGGTAGCAATTGGTGTTTCATGGTTCGAGCTGTTGGATTTACAAGCTAGTACAGAGTAATTATGGTAAATATATTCGATTGAGCATATTTTGAGGAATAATGTCAAAAAATAAGAGCTACAAAATGTAATTTGAGCCCTCCCCCAGCTCCAAAACTGAATTTTAAATCTTTTATCATATATCTACAGCTCTGTTTACATAAACATTTTATAATGTTCCAAAGGACAAGGTAACCCCCATTTAAGACACTCTTTTGAAAAAGACTCAATGGAAAACCACCAAACCTACGTGAAATTTTCAGGGAAAGGAGAACTAATAATCCATCCCAACTGAGCATTATCTTAGAATTTAGGGAAAACACTCATAGGAAGGAGAACATGATAGAGGTGAAGAGGCCCCTTTGTCTTTATTTTTAATAGTTTTATTTAGATATAATTTGCATAACATAGAATTAACCCATTCACAGTATACAAGTCAATGGATTTCACAATTGATTCACAGAATTACAGAATCATCATCCCAAACTCTTTTAGAATATTTTCATCACCCCCTAAAGAAACTTTGTATCCATTAGCAGTCAGTCTTCATCTCTCTCTCCCTCCCTGCCTCAGTCATAGGCAAACTACTAATCTTCTAGTCTTCACAGATTTGCCCATTCTGGATGTTTCATGTAAATGGACCCATACGCCCATATTTCCTTCTAAGAGATTTATTAATATCATTTGAGTTTTTACATTTAGGTCTACAATCCATTTTTTGTATGTCTTCCTTTGAGAAATGTCTGTTTAGCTTCTTTGCTGACTTTTTAATTGGGTTATTGAAGGGGAGATTACTGTTGAATTGTCTGAGCTCCTTGTATAGTCTGCATATTAATCTCTTGTTGGATAGTTTGCAAATATTTTCTCCCATTCTACAGGTTGTCTCATCACTGTTGTTTCCTTCGCTATGCAGAAGCTTCTTACTTTACGTAGTCCCATTTACCTATATTTCTTTTTTTGTCACCTGTGCTTTTAAAGTCTTACCCATAAATTATTTGCAAACACTAATGTCCTGAAGTGTTTTCCTTATGCTTTCTTCTAGTGATTTTATCATTTTTCATTTTAGATTTAAGCCTTCACTCCATCTTGACTTGGTTTCTGTATATAGTGAGACAGAGGGGTCTAGTTTCATTCTTCTGCATACTGATATCCTGTTTTCTCATACTATTTATTAAAGAGTATATTCTTTACCCAAATATTCTTGGATCCTTTATTGAAAGTCAGTTGCTGTAAATATGTGGATTTACTTCTCTATTCTGTTCCATTGATCTATGTGTCTATTGTTATACCAATAGCGTGCTATTTTGATTACTATTGCTTTGTAGTATACGTTGAAGCCAGGTGGTGTGATGTCTCCAGCTTTGATCTTTTGCTCAGTATTTCTTTCACAATTAGGGTATTTGGGGCCCATACAGATTTTAGGATTTATTTTTCAAATTCTGTAAATAATGTCATTAATATTTTTGATAGAGATTGCATTCAATCTGTAAATTTTAGGGGGTAATATGGTCATTTTAACAATATTAATTCTTCCAGTCATGAGCAAGTCATGTCGTTCCATTTGAATCATCTTCAATTTCTTTAATCAGTGTTTTATAGTCTTCATTGTAGCAATCCTTCACTGCTTTGGTTAAATTTATTTCTAGGTATTTTTTGTAGCTATTGCAAATGACATAGTTTTCTTGATTTCTTCTTCAACTAGTTCATTATTGGTGCATATAAATGCAATTTTACTGAACTTGAGTATCACTTCTGAGAGATTTTTTTAGGGGGTCTCTAGGTTTTTCCATATACAAGATCATGTTGTCTGCCAAGAGGGATGATTTGACTTCCTCTTCTCCAATTTGATACATTTCTTTCTCTTACCTGATTTCTCTGACTAGGACTTCCAGTACTATGTTAAATACAAGTGGTGAAAGCAGGCATCCTTGTCTTGTCCCAGTTCTTAGAAGAAAAGCTTTCAGCTTTTCCCCATTCAGTGTGTATGTTAGCTGTGGGTTTGTCATATATGATCCTTATTATATTGATGTATGCTCTTTCTGTGCCTAATTTGCTGAGTCTTTAGCATGAAGTGATGCTGAATTTTATCAAATGCTTTTTCTGCATATACTAAGATGAACTTATGGCTTTTGCCCTTCATTCTAGTGATGTGACATATATTTATTGAGTTCTGTATGTTAAACAATCGTTGAATGTCTGGGATTCCTATTTGATCACGGTAAAAGATCATTTTGATGTGTGATTGGGTTTGGTTTGCTAGATTTTGTTGAAGAGTTTTGCATCTTTGTCCATAGGGAATATTAGCCTGTACTTTTCTTTTTTCTTGTGTCTTCACCTGCTTTTGATATGAGGGTAATGTTGGCCTCATATAATGAGTTAGAAAGAACTTCCTTCTATTTAATTTTTTGGAATGGTTTGAGAAGAATGTGTGTTACTTAAAAATTTTGGTAGAATTCAGGTTTGAAGCCATCTGATCATGGGCTTTTTTTTTTTTGGTTGGGAACATTTTTATTACTGAGTTAATTTCATTATTTGCTGTTGTTCTGTTCATGTTTTCTATTTCTTCCTAGTTCAACCTTAGTAGGTTATATGTATTCAGAAATTTATCAGTTTCCTTCAGTTTTTTCAATTTGTTAGCCTTTAGTTGTTCACAGTAGTCTCTAAAGATCATTTGCATTTCTGTGGTCAGTTGTAATGCCTCCTTTTTTGTTTCTAATTTTACTTATTTAGGTATTTTTTCCTTTTTTCTTATTTAGTCTAACTAGTGGTTTACTGATTTTGTCTTTTCAAAAAAATCAACTTTTTGTTTCATTGATGCTTGTTTTTTTCTTTTCATCTTTAATTTGTTTAGTTCTGCTCTGATCATTACTCATTCTTCTAAGTTTAAGTTTGGTTTGTTTTTGCTTTTCTAGTCACTTCAGGTGCATCATGAGGTTGCTTATTTGAAATCTATTTTTAATGGGTGTTTATTGGTATAAACTTCCTTGTTAGCGCTACTTTTTCTGTATCCCATTTTGCCATATTGTGGTTCCATTTTGCATTTTTTCAAGAAAATATTAAATTTTCTTCTTAATTTCTTCATGGACCCAGTGATCGCTGGGGAGAATGTTGCTTAATTTCCATGTGTTTGTACAGTTTCCAAAGTTCCTCTTGTTTTTGATTTCTAGTTTTATTTCATTGTCACCTTTGCCTCTTTTTATGTATTTTTTAATTAAAAGTCTATTTTGTCTTATACAAGTGTAGCTACTCTTGCACACTGTCAGTTTCTGTATGCATAGAATATTTTTTATCGATCTTTTCACTTTCAGACTATGGCTGTCTTCACAGGTGAAGAAGTTTATTATAAGCCACATATGGTTGGTTCTCGCTTATTTTTTCAATTTCTTCAACTAGTATATATATTTTAATAAAATAATTTAACCATTTACAATCAAGGTTATATTGGTAAATGAAGAGGTACTATTGTCTTTTTGTTGTTTTAAGATTATTTTGTATATCCTTTTTCCTTTCTTACTCATGTTTTGTTTACCTTTACAATTTGGTGGTTTTTAGTAGTGATGACCATTGATTGCTTTCTCTTTCTCCTTTGTGTATCTGCTCTACTAGTGAGTTTTATACTTTTGGGTGTTTTCATGAAGGTAGAGACTGTCCTCTAACTTCCAGATGTAGGACTCCCTTAAACACTTCTTGTAGGATTAGTCTAGTGGTGATGAAAGCCCGGTTTTTGCTTGTCTGAGACAGATTTATTTCTCCCTCATATTTGAAAGACAGCTTTGCTTGGTATAGCAGTTTTGGCTGGCAGTATTTTTCTTTCAGCACTTTGAATAAATCATTCTATTCTCTCCTGAGCTGTCAGACTTCTGTTGGAAAATCTGCTGTTAGTCTGATGTGGCTTCCCTCACATGTGACTGGACCCTTTTCTTTTGCTGTTTGTAGAACTGTCTTTTACTATTGACTGTTTGACTATAATATGCATCAGAAAATACATATGTTCAGGAATATTTCACCTGTCTGTATCTGGATGTCTCTATCTTCCATAAGACTTGAAAATTTTTCAGTTATTATTTCATTAAATAGGTTTTCTATAGCTTTGCCCATCTCTTCTCCTTCTGAAAATCCAAATATAAGAATATTTGTTTGCTTCACAGTGTCCAATTTGTCACCTGAATGCTCTTCATTCCTTCTATTTTCTTTAGGATTTTTAAAAAATATATATATTTTTTTGTTTTTATTGGATCTGGGTTATTTCAGAAGATCTATCTTCAAATTTAATTATTTCTTCTGCTTAGTCTATTGTTGAAGATATCAATTGTATTTTTAAAAATTAATTGACTTCTTCACTTCTACAATTTCTATTTATTTTTTATACCTAGCTCTGTCAAATTTCTCATTCAGAGCATCAATTTTTTTTCTGATTTCTTTATATTGCTTATCTATGTTGTCTTGTATATCACTGAGTTTTCTTAAGATCATTATTTTGAATTTTTTTCCGACATTTCATAGACTTTTCTTTCTGTAGGATCTGTCACTGAGCAAGTATATTGCTTTGGAAGTGTCATGTTTCCTTGCTTTTTCATGATTCTGTATTCTTATACCGATATCTCTGCATCTGTTTTAATAGTTGCTTGTTCTAATCTTATGGACTGGCTTTAGTAGGGAAAGATTTTCACCCTGTAAGATCTTTATTGTTGAATAAGTAGGGTGTTTTGGCTTGGATTCTGGGAAGGTACAGCAGTGTAGCCTACATATGATTTGTTTGGCTGTAACAAATATAAGCGGTATCAGTGAGTTCCTCAGTGACATTGGCTGCAGTTGTTACCGGCTGCTGTGACAGGAGTTGCTGAGGACAAGGTCACTGGTGGGCTGGTCCTTGGGCATGAGTGATGTTGCTGGTAAACTAGGCATGCCAGTCCTAGGGCATTTGGGTGGTATACGATGGCACCAGTAATGGCTGTGGGGGGACCAAGGTAAGCTGATCCTCAAGCCCCAGGCAGCATGCTTTGGCATTAGCGATAGATGAGGAAGACCAGGTTGGCATGTCTTTGGGTCACTGGGCAGTGTGCACAGCACTGACAATAACAATAGCAATAGTAGGACAGCCTGTGGGCCCATGAGAGTGCAGACACCAGAAGTAATGTTTGTAGCTGGGTAGACCGTTCCCCAGGATATTGGATGAAATGCCTAGATGAAGAGCACAGCAGCAGGCTGAGTGGATGTCTCTAGGGGCCTGGGAAGTGCACATGTGTACTGGCAGTGACTATGACAGCAGATGGTAGCAGGCTGGTATCTGCCAGTGGCAGTGGACATGGTAGGCCTGTCCTCAGTCTTCTGGCTAGTAGACAAGGGAGCATATGGTGATGAGAAGGATGAGCTGAATTCTTCAGGCTCCAAAACAGTGCATGCAGGCAAAGGGGGTGGTACTATGTGAGGTGGGTGTACCCTCAGGCTCCTGGACAGCATGCACAAGCATCAACAGCAGTGATCAGGGCAGGCCTGTCCTCAGGGCCCTGGATGGATGAACAGGTGGTAGTGGTGGCAACTATGAGTGGGGCAGGCCAATATGCAGGTATCCAGAGCATGTATGCAGGCATTAGAGACAGCAGTGCCTAGGGAAGTCCTGTCCTCAGGCCCTATGAAGGTTTATGCAGGTGTGAAGCTGGAGTGGAGGGGAGGAGGTTTCTCTCAGTTGCAGCAGCCCAGGACAGGCACATCTAAGGCTCTGGGGAGTATCAGTTCCCTTTGTACTGAGGCAGCCACCCTGGTGTGCTAAACCACCTGTTCCCCAGGGTGTAGTGCACCGCATAGGCCAGAATCCTGGGGACCAAGCCACGATGGTGGGTTTAGCTACCCTTGTGGTGTTGCAGCTTTCTAGGTAAATGCAGAGGATAGAAGTGTGACTTTGGAGATGTGAAAGTGCAAGACCGGTCGGGTCCCAGAGAATAATGTAGTCTAGTAGGAGTTGAGTTCTAAAAATAGCTCCATGCTACAGCTGCCTTGGTCTTGGGGAGTGCGTGGGAGCCAGCGTGAATCCCTCTCCAGAACAATTCACTTGCATAGACCCTAGGCAGCTATCTACACTAAGCTAAGGGCCTATGAGTGCTGAGTGGCTCTCCTGTGGCTAGTATCACCAGCAACTGTGGTGGGAAAGTGGACGGCAAGAGGTTTCTCACTTACCTCTTCCCCACAATAAAGACACCTTCCTCATTCCAAACTGTTCTGGCTAGGCCAGCTGCTTGGCTGCCCTCTCCCTCTATGCCTCAGAGGGTCCCTGTCATTTCCTTGCTGAATTTCAGTGTTCTATCTTAGACACTCTATTCAATGTGTGGTTACCCACTTGCTATTTTGGTCCTTTTCTATGGAAAAGGTGAGTGCCAGACGCTTCTAGTCAGACATCTTGATCTTTATCCCTGGTCTACAATGCATTTTGAGTTAATTTTTGCATATGTTTTAAGGTAACAGCCCAAGGTTATTTTTTCACATGGAGACAGACATTTGTCCTAAAAATATTTGTTGAAAAAAGACTATTCTTTCCTTACTGAATTATCTTGGCACCTTCGTCAACAATTAACTGACCGTAAAGGTAAGGGTTTATTTTTGAACACTCAATTCTATTACACCAACCTATATGTCTAGCTTTATAGCAGTACTACTGTCCAATTAAGACCACTGTCTTAATTACTGTAGTTTTTAAAATAAATTTTGGAATCAGAAAGCATTAGTCCTTCACACTTAAAGGGTGTTTTATCTGTTTGGGTCTCTTGTTTTTATTTATTGAATGATTGATTGATTAATTGTGATAGAGTCTCACTCTGTTACCCAGGCTGGAGTGCAGTGATGTGACTTCAGCTTACTGCAGCCTTGACTTCCTGGGCTCAGGTGATCCTCCCACCTCAGCCTCCCAAGTAGCTGGCACTACAGGCATGTGCCACAATTGCTGGCTAATATTTTCTTTGTATTTTTTGTAGAGACAGGGTTAAAACTCCATCAATTAGCCAGCCATTATGGTGGGTGCCTGTAATCCCAGCTACTTGGGAGGCTGAGGCAGGAAAATTGCTTGAGCCCAGGAAGCATAGCCTGCAGTGAGCTGAAATCATGCTACTGCACTCCAGCCTGGGTGGCAGAACAAGACTCTGTCTCAAAAAAGAAAAGCACATGTTAGCTAGAAGAAAATTAATCCTTCTTTACATGCCCAAAAGCCTGCGCATTTTGTTCCACTGACATTTTATATAAGTAATATGACAGAAAGAACCACAGAGAATATAAAAGATCTACCTTTTTTTGTCTGAGTCTGAAGCTGTATGATTTTTGGCCATCTTATGTTTCTTATCTGTAACTCAAAGATAAAACCATCAGTTCTACCTGTTTTCAAGGATTAATTTTGAAGATAAAGTGAAATTATGTATGTAAAATCTTTCTGTAACTGGAAAGCTTCATTCCTCTATATCCTGATCCATTTATTATTTCTTGAATATAATATAAAAAAAATTCTCTCTGCAGAAAGTCAGAATTTCCATTAAGAGCCTGAGAAGCAAGCCTGGCACCTTAATCTATGTCGCTGGGGTATTACAGCACCACATTTTGCACTGTACTGAAGCGAATACCCATGGCGATGTGTACCCAGTTCCTTTTTCTTTCCATTACTCTTTCTTCTAAACTCTATAGTGCCAAAAGTAGAAGTCAGAGCTCTGCCAACGTCCCTACTTGGTGATTCAATTGTCTTTATAAGAAATGCAGGAGAGAGAGATCCAAGATGGCCGATCACTAGCAGCTCAGGATTGCAGCTCCCAGTAAAAGCGGAAAGAGCCAGTGGACGCCACACTTACCGATAAATTTTCGCTGCCCACGGACCAGGACATTCCCAGCAGAGGAGCCC
>CAUYQU010017832.1:0-25484 GCA_963574635.1 Cheracebus regulus
AGGTAAAATCATTCAGGACATAGGCATAGGCAAGGACTTCATGACTAAAACACCAAAAGCATTGGCAACAAAAGCCAAAATAGACAAATGGGACCTAATTAAACACCAGAGTTTCTGTACAGAAAAAGAAACGATCATTAGAGTGAACTGGCAACCAACAGAATGGGAAAAAATTTTTGCAATCTGCCCATCTGACAAAGGGCTAATATCCAGAATCTACAAAGAACTAAAACAGATTTACAAGAAAACAAACAAGCCCATTCAAAAGTGGGTGAAGAATATGAACAGACACTTTCTAAAAGAAGACATGTATGAGGCCAAAAAACATATGAAAAAATGCTCATCATCACTGTTCACTAGAGAAATGCAAATCAAAACCACATTGAGATACCATCTCACACCAGTTAGAATGGCAATCATTAAAAAATCTGGAGACAGTAGATGCTAGGGAGGATATGGAGAAATAGGAACACTTTTACACTGTTGCTGGGAGTGTAAACTAGTTCAACTATTGTGGAAGACAGTGTGGTGATTCCTCAAGGACCTAGAAATAGAAATTCCATTTGACCCAGCAATCCCATTACTGGGTATATATCCAAAGGATTATAAATTGTTCTATTATAAAGACACATGCACAGGTATGTTCATAGCGGCACTGTTTACAATAGCAAAGACCTGGAACCAACCCGAATACCCATCAACAATAGACTGGACAAGGAAAATGTGGCACATATACACCATGGAATACTATGCAGCCATAAGAAATGATGAGTTTGTGTCCTTTGTAGGGACATGGATGAATCTGGAAACCATCATTCTCAGCAAACTGATACAAGAACAGAAAATCAAACACCACATGTTCTCACTCATAGGCAGGTGTTGAACAATGAGAACACAGGGACACAGGGACACAGGGAAGGGAGCATCACACACTGGGGTCTGTTTAGGAGGTAAGGGAGGGACAGTGAGGTGAGTGGGGAGGTTGGGGAGGGATAACATGGGGAGACATGCTAGATGTAGGTGACAGGGGGATGGAGCTAGCAAACCACATTGCCATGTGTGTACCTATGCAACAATCTGGAATGATCTGCACATGTACCCCAGAACCTAAAATACAATTTAAAAAAAAAGAAAAAATATTCAAAAATAAAAAAAGAAATTTTAAAATATTCTAACTTTTGTGCATGTATATTTTAAATCTTTGTTTGTTTGTTTTTGAGACAAGGTCTCGCTCTGTTGCCCAGGCTAGAGTGCAGTGGCATGATTATGGCTCACTGCAGCCTCCATCTCCTGGACTCAAGAGATTCTCCTACCTCAGCTTCCAGAGAGGCTGAGACTACAGAGCCATGCCACCATATCAGGCTAATTCTTTAAAAAAATTATTTAAAGAAAGGGCCTCACTATGTTGCCCAGGCTAATCTTGAACTCTTGAGCTCAAGTGATCCTCTTGCCTCACCCTCCTAAAGTGCTGGTGTGAACCACTGTGCCCACACTTATTTTAAAGTTTAGTATGGTCTGAAATATTTGAAAGTCTAAGTTACTAATTCATTTACAAAATGGAAATTTTTAAAGATATCAAAGAAGATATATTACTGTATGAAAAACAAAATAAGCATGTGTCTTCTAATTATCTTGTGGATTTAACCTATTTTATGAAAGCTTAAAACATAATTCAAACATTGATTTAAATAACTTGAAATAATTACAAAAATCAAATTGAATCAATAAATTAGAGCTGTTTACAGAAAAACACTGAAGATCCCTCTTTAATAAGATTTATTAATTAAATCAAAGCCTACTGAATACAAGGTAATCAGGGTTTGATTGCCAGTGGATACATTAATTCAGGTAAATAACATGATGAAAGACGGGCTCCAAATTGTGCTAATATTGACATCGTACGTTCTACTGCAGTTACTGCCAAATTTGCCTGTAGTTGCTTTAGGCTGTATATAGAGCCATTTTATTTCAAAGATTCTTTATGCTTATTCTCTTATTTTTCCAGTAACTGTCATTCCCAGTTTGGCCCAAAGGAGCCGTGACTCATAGCTTTAGTCTGCCCACCACACAGCAAGAGCTCCAAAGTGCTGTACCAGGAAGAACTGCATTGGGTGGGGGTGGGGAGAATATCTCCATGCACAGGGACATAGGGATGTTGGGTAGCCAGGTAGAGCCAGGCTGAAAGGGGATCCAACTTTCAAACTGTTTCTAAGCACAAAGCACAAATCCAAATCTGTCCATTTCAGAAACTTTGTCCACACATCTGTGTGCCCTAAATTTGTAAATATAAAATTTTCTTGTGGGAATAAAGCAAGGTCTAGAAGCTTTAAATAAAGAAAGCAGCCTATTTATTTTTCCAACCATTCATTCATTTGTTCATTTAACATTTTGCAAAAGCAATAAAGGAAAACTCCCCACTTAGCTCAAAGTACATTTTCCAGTTTCAAAAGATGATGCTCAAAAAGAACTTTCTTAAGGACAAAAAATTCTCAAAGGAAAGCCTAAAAGTCTTCTATTCCATTAGTTACTTCAAATTAATAGAATAACTTAGCACAAGAAAATAAAATTACAAATATTATCTAGGTCATCTTTGAAAATAGTGTCCATGTGCTAACACCTAGAAGAAATTATATCTAGAGGATATGAAGGAAATTAAAGCAATATGCCCAAAATAAATTTAATATACTCTGAGAAATTTAATATATTCTACTTCTCTCTTCCATTATGATTTTGTCTCAAAAGCATTATGATTTTGTCTCAAGAGAAACTGCAAAGGAAAATAATATCAAGTACACACAGATACAATGCTCT
The DNA here is from genome assembly GCA_963574635.1 of Cheracebus regulus. Lineage (NCBI taxonomy): Eukaryota > Metazoa > Chordata > Mammalia > Primates > Pitheciidae > Cheracebus > Cheracebus regulus. The sequence continues at coordinate 2,812 of CAUYQU010017832.1, forward strand.
TGTTTCCTTGCTGTATTGATCTAGAGGCAATAGAAGGAAATGTAGATACTATGGAGGGAATAACAGTAGAAAGCTGGAGTGTAACAAGGGCAATATTTTTGGAAGAATTTATAGATTTTTGGCAATGTTATAAAAAATATTTAAAATTATACTAATAGTGTTTCATTTATTAATTCTCTCTTTAAATGCTAGTTAAAATGCTCACTATACTGTATTACATATATTATTTCAAAAATTACACTTAACCAAATATTCATGACATTGTCACTGTCATTAAATTCAATTTTTATTCATATGTGAATAAGAAGTAGTCTCAATACTGTTTAACGTTTACTATTCAGGAATATCCTAAAAGTGTTAACTACTATACTTTATTCTTAAAAAATAAATTAGAATTTCAAAGTCAACTGTCACTAATTATACCTTGTCCTAATCTATATCAAAGTAATATAGAGAGAAGTGGAATAAAACTAAAGCTAGTTTGTCTTAATTTCTTTTTAAAAAATTTATGGACACATAATAGTTGTACATATTTACAGGGTACATGTGATATTCTGATATAAGTGTACAATGTGTTATGATCAAATGGTAGTTGAGGCATCCACTACCTCAACCATTGATTTCCTTTGTTTTGGATAGATACAGCCAGGAGTGGGATTGCTGGATCATACGGTAGTTCCAGTTTTTTAAGGATCCTCCATACTGTTCTCCATAGTAGCTGTACTAATTTACATTCCCACCAACAGCATACAAGCATTCACCTTCCTCCACATCCTCATGGCTATTTGTTATTGCCTGTCTTTTGGATAAAAGCCATTTAAATTGGAGTGAGATGGTATCTCACTGTGGTTTTGATTTGTAATTATCTGATTTTTAATGATGTTGGGCATTTTTTCATACACCTGTTGGCTATGTGTATCTCTTCTTTTGAGAAATGTCTATTGAGATCTTTTGCCCATTTTTTAATCAATCTTTAGGGATTTGTGGGGATTTTTTGTTTTGTTTTGTTTTCTATTTGTTTGAGTTCCTTATGTATTTTGGTTATTAATCCCTTATCTGTTGAATAGTTTGCAAGTATTTTCTACCATTCTATAGGCTGTCTCTTCACTTTGTTGATTGTTTGCTTGTAGAAGCTTACTACTAAAAGAAGACATTGGGGAATGTTTCAGGATGTTGGTTTGGGTAAATATTTCTTCAGTAAAACCTCAAAAGTACAACCAACCAAGCACAAATGGACACATTAATTTCTTTTTGAATAAAATCCAGACTAATAAAACAATATTACAGTGGTTATTAGGATTCGACTAGCAATGCAAAAAGATTTAATGCAATGAGAAAATGGCATATCCAATCAACAATTATTACCTATAAAAAAGAAGTGATTGCTACTAAAGCATGATTCATCATTATCAATGCTTTATCAAATGTACAAACTCATACTTTGAAAAATAATATTAGAGTGGCATATAATATACATAGGAAAAAATTATGTCCATTTCAACAATTTTAAGCCACTGAAATTTGCACCTTTCTAAAAATAAAATCTGTCAACAAAGGATTTTAGGGCCTTATCATTTTGCAATTAAAAGTAACCTCAGTAATCATCCAGGCTAAGGAGACAAAAAAGATCTTCACTGGCTTGATGGTCTATCCTTGTATTCTCACTGCCTGGAACAAAGTAGTCCCCAAAAAACTTTGATGGAACCCAAACTCCTCTATAAAAATCCAAATTATTTAGTTCTTCCCTGTATTGAGACAAAAATGCTTCCTGTAAGTTCTACTCTCTGATTCAAGTTCTGAATCCACAGACTAAATAGTAGGTCCTCTTCTATAAGACAGCCTTTCACTTAATGAAATATTAATATCCCATCCCTTATTTAATAAATATTAACTGAGAGACTATGAATCTGTGTGTGGGATAAAGGATAAACAATACAGCCAAGTCCCCCCATTTAAGGAGCCAATAGTCTAGCCAAGGAAACAGACACAGAACACCTAAGTACAAAAACGACTGAGGCATGTCAAAGGGAGTCCGAAGGCTCCCATTTGTCAAATGAGACAATTTGTACATTATTAAAATAATACCTGCAATTTAAAGATACAAAGTATGTTTAAATTTATAAGTTTTAAAATAAAAAAAACAAAAAACTTCTTTGGTCATTTTGGAGGGTACCATAGAATCATTTCACTACTTAAAAACCTTCTAAATTCAGAATATATCAAGCATTTTCCATCCCTTTCATACTCTTTCATACATGGTATACCTCACTATAATTAAATATTGTAGGTTTGAAGAAGTTTCTCTAGAGATGCACTGCAAGCAACAAGTAAAGAAGGAAAGACAGAATTTGAATACCACCATTTTGCTAACCATAATCACTTAGTAGATTATCAACAGTTAGATTCTGACCAAGTTTAAATCTAACTACTCGTTTAAAGGGCATAAGGAACAAGTTAAATAACATCATTAGGAAACAATAAGGAAAATCCAGACTTCATAAAGCTCTATAAAAGAAATGAATCTATTTCTTCAACAAATTGATTTCAAGGGGGAAAAAAAGCAGAGTAGGGGAAGCCATAGACTAAAAGATTGACATGTAACTGCAATTCACTGCAGTGTACCAGCTCAATTTTTCTGGATTCAGACAAAGTGTATTTTAACACTGTATAGTTGATATTAAGGAACCATTTAATTTTTTACATGTTATCATATAGTATTGCCATGTTTTAAAACACAATGCTTATCTTTCAAAGAATAAATCTAACATTAAATAATATAAGATCCTGGGTTGCTTTCAAAATAATTGTAGAGAATAAATGTAGATGAAAATGGTCACTCATGAGTTGCCAATATTTGACTCTGGGTGATGGCTTCATGGAAGTTTATTATGACTATTCTCTCTACTAGTTATTTTCTATAATAAATTATTTGTTAAAGAATATAATGTGAATTCGTATAAATGTGATGAGGGAAAATTGCAGCATACTATATAAAAGAAATAGGGAGGCTAGGCAGGAAGATCAATTCTGGCCACGAGTTGGAGACATGCCTGGGTAACATAGCAAGACCCCTTCTCTCTACAAATGTTTAAAACAAGCTGAGCATGGTAACACATGCCTGTAGTCCCAGCTACTTAGGATGCTGAGGTGGGAGAACCACTACAGCCCAAGAGTTCAAGGTTATAGTGAGTTATGATTGTATCACTGCACTCCAGCCAAGGTAAAAGAGCATGCCCATCTCTTAAAAAGGAGAAAAGAGAGAGAGCAAATAAAGAGAGAAAAGAGAGAGAGAGAAAAGGAAGGAAGGAAGGAGGGATCGAGGGAAGGAGGGAAGGACACGGGGAGGGAAGGATGGGAAAAGAAAAGAGAGTCTAGTTTTAGATTCCACAGGAAAGGATTAAGCTGAAAAAAGAATAAGCCAAGAACATTCCAGGTAGATAAAACAACCTGCACAAAAACTCTGAGGGAGAGAACGTGATGTGTTAAACAAAAATGAAGAAGGGAAGGAGGGAGGGAGGGAGGAAAGAAAAGAGGGGCGAGGAAAGAGAACTAGTGAGGTGTGGGAAGAAGAGCTAGAGAGGACAGGAGCTAGATCATGAAGGGCCTTCTGAGCTGCAGAAAGGACTGACACAAAAAAACATTGAAAGATCTTAAGAAGGGTAATAGCATGATATTAACTTCCGTGTCTGCAGCTAAGTCACCATGGTGTGGAGAATTCCTGAAGGAGCACATGGTGGGAGCAGGAAGGGCAGTCAGAAAGCTGTTGTGCGGCTCCAACACCAGCTTCTCACTGCCTCTCCTCCTTCACCTGGTCTCTCCAAAATGGAAGTCTCCTTTTCACTATTAACATTCAAAAGTTTTTCAACTATTTTGAGTATCCTCATAGTCTTAGCTGCAAGCTTCTTGTTAAGTGTCAGCTGATTAATCCCTCTTACAATGTAATTGCCAGAGTCTATGCACTGCTGCATGTTGTCTAACAAGCGCTGAGTGGACTGTGATAGTACCCTGTCCCAATCTGGAAACTGAATTTGTACTAATTTGGCTTAAGCATGTATTAAACTGTGATAGTCACAAAACCCAGTAAACTCATACTGATCTTGCCACTAATTAAAATCCCTGAGTTTTCTTCATGGGTCCTAAAATCACACCATCCCTAACTTACCCTACACCTAATAATTCACTTTTTCAATATGATTTCAGGAGTTAAATTTATCCCAAATAATAAAATTCCAACTCTTCAGCAGCCACCATCTGCTCATGCCTTTCTTGTAAATTCCAATTGGGTTTACAACAGGCATTGGCCACCCACTCTTGTAGGTGTCCTCCCCCTAAGTATGAGTGAAAACACTAAACAGAATGAGATCCAGGGCAGTACTCTTTGAAACCACACTTTTGGCCCCTACCCCATCCACCTGTTGGGAGATTAGGCTTCATTAACACACACACTCTCTCTATTCTCTCCTTCCTCTTTCTCTTTTCACTTTCAAACACTCCTATCCAGTCCTTGCTCTCCATGGCCACTCTCTCCTAGATCACTGCCCTGACTGTCTGCTCTACCTCTAGACTGTGCTGGGAAATCCCTACCACAATTCCTGGCACACACTTAGGGCTCAGTGGTGAACAAATGAGCCAAGTCCTTACCATGTAAATGAGATACTGAAACAGCACCTTACTAGAAACCTTACTACTCTTAGGTACAGCTAAGCAGCCTGTTTTAGATCCACCACCAGCAACAGCACATTATCCAACTGCCTATAACCCTCTTATCTACCAGAATATAATTGGGAACATTTAGCAACATTATAAATATAAGCAGATATATAATAGCTGCAGTGTTGTGCAAGTCTACTAGCTTAAAAATCTGATCCAAACAAGGAATTAAGGTTAAGTATGACTTTTGTTTTTACTAACTTCTTGCCACTATTTTGCTTTCTCATTATTCAGAAACCATTTGAACAATATTTTCATTAGAGGAGGAGGAACAAGAAGGACATGCAAGGGGAATGTCACACCATTTCCTTCAGTTCTGGTTCACAGATTTATTGTCTTCTCTAAAGGTTTGGACATCTCAAGACTGCTAATGCCTCTCCAACTTTTCACAGTTCCTCAAAGATCACTGACAGTGATGAAATAATCTCAACTCTAAATTTCTTTAAAATTCTGTGAAACAGTCATCTCAAGTCTTAAATCAGAACTCCATAGAGAACCAAAGTACTATCAAATGTCCTAAGACATTCGTTAATTAAATTCACATCTGTATTTGTTCTGTGCTTTCGTGCCTGAAACTAACTCTCCTTGGAAACAATGATGTAAGGAGGTGAGTGCTTGCACTTGTTCTACCACCTTTCTACCTCCGTGACCCTGTGTGTGTGAACTTTAAAGCCGAGCTCACCCTCGGTTTCCAATTATTCCACTTTCCTCATTAAGATGACTTGTGCTTATCTGCTTTGATGTTTGGTTGTTCGGTTTTGAGAGACTTTTACCATCCATTTTGATACATTAACCTTCTGGAGTTTTACCACTGTGGACTGTATACTTCTCAGGACCTTGAAGAGAAATACCTCCTAGATGCAAGGAACTGTTCCAGGTGGAACAAGAAGTAACATGCATACAGCCCTTGAGGAGATTACCAGCTAACAGAAAAGACAGCAAAGCACTAAGCAACCAAAATGCATAATGAAAGAAGGAAAGTTTCTAAAGAAAAGCAAGGCAAAGTTATCAAGGATCAGGAATGGAAGAATTGCTAACACATCGGAGAAGACAAAGCACAGGAAAAGTCCCCAAGTCATCCACACTGCTAAAAGGTAGTTGGTTGCACATACTCTTGAAATTACTAGAGAAGGGCTGTGTTTGATGAGACGGGATGATTTCATGAAAAATAAGTAAAATGTATTTCCTTATGAGGAATTTTTCAGATTGATTTTTCACACATACTGAGATTTGCAACCTACTATGTTGATTACTTCCATAAGTTTTTACACATACACATATAATACCCACATGTAACATATAATACCCACATACACTGAAAACTACAAACGAAGGCATTCTGTGAGGGCAAACAAACACCAGGTAACAAAAATGAAGAAGAAAGAAGGAAGGGGGAAGGAGGAGGAAGACAGGTAGGAGGAGGGTAGGGGAAGAAAGAGGAGGAGGAAGAGGAAAGGAGAAGAGGAGGAGAAGGAATTTTCTTGTTTTTCTCTATTCCTACTTTCAAGCACATTTGTCTGGAGAAACACATTACTTGGTCTTTGAAAAGGCTGTATTTTACATTTCTAGAGAAATCAAAATTTCTCCTTCTGAGGTCAAGTTGCCACTTCAAATAGATTTGTATCTGTAGTAGCTTTTTTTTTTCCCACAGAAACTGTTTCAGAAAAGCAGAAAAGAAATGGATATACTTCTTGATATTATCACTTTTCCTCAGTCTTTGATACTTACTACACTCTGGCTAATTCTTACATACTATGTCTCATGCTATATCTAAAAATCAAAGTCAAATCCATTCATTCATAATTTTATTTTTTAAAAGTCAAATGCAGCATCACGATGAGAGTGAATCATTGCATTAGCTAGGATTAAAGAAAAGCAGATAAATCTGATGCTCAACTTTACAGCATTTCAAGCCTCCTGGTCCAAAGATATGTTTAAAGCATGCTGTTCCTGTTTCTCTAGCAGAGTCATAAATGCGCCCCTTTCTCTAGTAGAGGCATACACATCCAGCATCATACAAGAGTCAAGTTTCCACTCTCGTGAAAAAAGCATCTCCAAAGAAGTGAAATGAGATGCACCAAAAATCACATTGTTGATTCACCACCACGAGGCTCTGAGGAGTCCCCAAGTACTCGTTGCCAAATAGTATCAACCACAGAGATTTTGCATGTCACATTCAAAACAGCCATATGAAATTAAGTCAACCTTAGAACAGCAGGAGAAAGCAACTAAAGCAGCCCTCGAGTGTCATTAAGACAGGGGTATTCAGAGTTCAGACTCTTCTCCACTCATTCTAATAGAGACCAAAACTCACATACACACCCCTCAAGTTTATGTTATAACCACAATATTAAGCTAGTATTTTCTTTATCTGGTTTGCCTGCAAATGCCCTTGGAGAGGAAATAAAGAAAATTTAACAGTAGCCTGGTGAAAGTAATAGGGAGATATTAAGACAAGAGGATTATGAGTGATTCTTTTTTTCCCCAATAAAAATGTATTACTTTCATACTTATAGGGAATGTTACTGTTGAATATATTCAACAGGAAATTAAAAATAACATCAAGAAAAGCCAAATTTATTTGCTTTAAGGCTTTCATGACAAAAAGGATCAGAGAACAATGCTATGTGGCACCACCGATTACCTGAATCTAAAGAGCTGTTCTTCTAAAAATAAGGATGTCACTAAAAATGGACTGTCTTATAGGCAAGACCATTATCAAGTTAAAAAGTGATTCGACTAAATATGAAGCTGAAAAAGAACTATCTACACATGTTGAAGATCAACTTTTATCTTACTTCCTATACTACCAAAGAGCTAAATAGATTTTCTTTTTAACTTTCTAAGAGTTACATGTAACTGGTATAAGAAAAACCTATGCTGGCCGAGTGCAGCGGCTCATACCTATAATCCCAACACTTTTGGGAGGCCCAGGTAGGCAGATCGCTTGAGGTCAGGAGTTTGTGATCAGCCTCACCAACATGATGAAATCCCATCTGTACTAAAAACACAAAAATTAGCCAGGTGTGCTGGCGAGCACCTGTAATCCCAGCTACTCTGGAGTCTGAGGCAGGAGAATCATTTGAACACTGGAGGCAGAAGTTGCAGTGAGCAAGGATCACACCATTGCACTCCAACCTGGGCAACAGAGCAAGACTCATCTCAAAATAAAAAAGAGAAAAAGTAAGACCTATGCCGTATTACTTCCAAAACCTAACAACTATGCCAGAGTACAAATTAGCCTGATTTGGAATGAACTAGTTTTATAAACAGTTAATAAATTTAAAATTAAGATAATAATATTTAATTCAAAAATAGAGCCAGGTGAGGTGGCTCACACCTTTAATCTCAGCTAATTGGGAACCTGGGGCAGGCAGATCGCTTGAGCCCAAGAGTTCAAGGCTGTAGTGAGCTATAATTTCGCCTCTGCACTCTAGCATACATGACAGAGTGAAACTCCATCTCTAAAAATAAAGTAAAAGCAGAACTAGCACTGATGTTCAAGTACCCACAATGTGCCCCCCACCCTGGGCCAAGGACTTTATTTACACTGTCTCATTTAATCCCTCTAACACCTCTCTGTGATAGATATTATCATTATCTTTATCTTATGGGAAAAAAACCTGAGACACAGGATCAAATAATTTGTTGTAAGTCACACAACTAGAAGAGGCAGGTTCACACTTTGGATCTAGGTGGTTAGCCTTCCTAAGTTATCTGTGGGGTTGCCATAATTAAAGCACGAACCACAGAAGAAAGGTGAGTAGTCCACACTCCTATACTACTCCTTCATTCATCAAAAGCACTCTGCTTACAACAGTGTTTTTTTCTTTCAAGACACTCATGATCAAATTAGTCTGGAAGTAGTCATTATTCTTGATGGTTTTCAACTAATAATTCCTTACAAACATCAAAATAAACCAATGTATTTCAGAATGACATTAAGTCCTATCCTAATTATAACACTGATTGATACATGTTTACAGCAGAATACTTGGTCAGTACAGAAAAATTTTTAACCAACAATAATCTCACTATTCAGAGTTAAATTCTTCAACGTGTTTACATATTCTAGATTTTTTTCATATGTAGATTTTTTCCCCAAAAACCACATTCTACAGAACTTTTATAGTTGGTAATCTATTTTGTTGTAACTTCATAATATATCCTTTTAGTGGATGGGATTAATTAGAAACCCAGTGTATTAGTCTGTTCCTGCACTCCTATAAAGACATATCTGAAACTGGGTAGTTTAGAAGAAAAGAGTTTTCATTGACTCACAGTTCCACAGGCTGTTCAGGAAGCACGGTTGGGGAGGCCTCAAGAAACTTACAATCACGGCAGAAGGGTGAAGGGGAAGCAAGTACTTTCCTCACTTGGTGGAGCAAGAGGAACAGAGAGCAAAGGGGACAGTGCTACACACTTTCAAAACAACAAGATCTCCTGAAAACTCCCTCATCAGAGTTTTCTATCATGAGAACACCAGTGGGGAAATCTGTCCACAGGATCCAATTGCCTCGCACAAGGTCCCTTCCCAAACACTGGGAATTACAATTCAACACGAAATTTGAGTGGGGACATGCAGCCAAAACATATCACCCAGGAAGCCTCAAGTTCCAATAAGCTCACACCTTCCTTATAAGGAAAATGACCCCAGAACTTCTTTCTTTCATAATGTTTCATGACTCCTGCATTTTGATGTATTGGTGAAGCAATCTTGCTAGCTAGGAAACAGAAGAATGAGTGAGAAAGCAGTGTAGAGGCCTGGTAGGCACATGGAGGCAGCATCTATGGGGTACAGTACCTCTGAGATGGCCTGGCTGGAATTTAGTCCAGTAGGCGTACTCCATTTGCAGTGACAGAAAACAACCAATCAAATCATCTCCAGGATAATTCTGATAGCAGATGTTACTCTATGAACCCAGGTACAGAAACTATATTCAAATGTTCAGTTGAAGAACTTCCTATGTCCTGACAATGAATCTGTATCCCAAAAGTCCATTTGTTAGTCTTGTCTCATCAACCTTAGCCTGATTGGAATGTTCTAAAACATGTTCCAATCATTACACATGTAACATTTATTAATTGAGCATCTATTAACAATACTGTTGATAGCAATAGGAGGCAGACAAATTCCTAGGTAGAGAGAGATGGGTTCCCGATGAAACTCAACCTTCAAGTCAAGGACATTTAGAAAACTAAACACCAAATTACCAGTTCCAGATAGAGTCCACAGACTGCAGTGAGAACTTCCATTCTTGTTCAGTGCACTCAGTCACTGATTGGTCCTGGGCCAAGCCTTCACTTCAGCCCCCAACTGGTTCTTTACACTATCATACCTCTTTCTGAATGGTGCTTTTTCCCAAGCCTATCCATAAACCAATCAGCACACATTTGCCCATTCTAAGCCCATGAAAACCCCAGACTCAGTCTTGCAGCTGGCAACCCACTTTTGGGTGCCTTCTTGCTGCTGAGAGCTTTCTTTCTGTTGTTCACTAAAATTCTACTCTGACTTACTCATTCTTCAGTGTCTGTGTACCTCATTCCTCTTGGTCATGAGACAAGAACTTAGAACTCATCAAATGGTGGGAGTAAAAGAGCTGTAACACTCCCTCCTGCTTGCCAAACTCTGGAAGTGAGGAAGCCACAACATTTCAACAGGTACTGAAGAATAAGTTGATATATATATATGAGGAACTAAAAGAGATACCAAGCAAGGCAGTAACTGAATTATTCAAGAAGCATTAAAGAAAAATTATTCTGATCCTTGTTTAAATAGTAAAAAAGACTACTGTGATAGGTGTCAAGACTACTGCATAAGGAAAGAGAGATTAGGGTCAACTCAGGATACAAAGAATAAGTGAGGACTTATAGCATAGCCAGAAGCAGGCTCAGGAAATGGTAGATGAAAAATTACCAACAGGAGACATCAAGGCTTGAAGAAATTCTTGCTAAGCTGACATAACATGACTCTTACTGAGGGCAGGCAGAGTAATCAGACATCAGGGTAAAGGGATTCCTTCCAGACTAACTAAGCAAGACTCTTGCTAAAACTGGTCTGTGCATCCCTGTCAAGGATGGGCACCAAGGGTGAGGCCTAGTTGAGAAGAGGGCCTAAAGAGCCTGACAAAGTTTGGTCAAGGAGACAGTCTTGTCAGAAACGTTTCCTGGTATATACGGGGCTTGAGCTAAGCCTTGAAGATGGGATCAGTTGTAGGCATGTAAAAAGGTAACACATGCCATTAAGCATGAAGGGATCTATCATGAACAAAGATGCAGAAGTGGGACAGCAAAGCATATTTAAAGCCTGGAGAGTAGAAACAAAGAAAGCAGTAAGACATGGGAAAGACAGCAGACTCTAGAGGGATGTGGATGCTGGGTCTGCTGCAAAATTGTTCCAGTTAACTAATGAGATATTTGATCTTGCTGGACATCAATCAACATTTGTATTACTTGCTACATTTTTTAAAGTAGAGCTTTAAATGAAGACAAATAAGAACCAGTAAAAGCTAATACAGTCAACTATGTTCACCTGAAGAAATTAAAAATACAGTTTTAATCCTACCCAATAAAGGTCAATTAACTGAGTTTGTAAGTCTACTACATAAACCTCAAAACAGACTATAACATTAATATACTTATAAGATAAACATACTTAAAAGTTAATAAATTTCCAGGACTTCACTACTGTAGTTATGCATACGTACTATAAAATCTGGTGGCAAATCTTCATTGTAATGATTTAAAAACCTAAATACACAATTTGTTAAAAACATCTAAGTTACTTCCAGGGCTCTCCAAGAAATTATATGTATGTTCATCACCATCAAACAGGACATTAGCATCCCTTTTCTATAGAGCAATCTGCTTTGCTAGGTTTAGTGCTACAAAGTAAGGTAAACTGGCAGGGTTTTAAACAAGAAGCTATTCAGTAATGTTAAACCTCAGCTGCCAAATCTAGCTTCTAATAAGAAATCTAATTTCCTTACATGCAGGAAAACACAATTTAGCCACTTTGAGGAGAACTCATGTTCATATGGCTTTTCCTTGGATAGATGCCCTTCATACAGGTTGGCTTCAATGAATATTTCAGGAGTGAATGGAGCCCAACTATCTCAAATAAGGCCTCAAACAGCATACAACTAAAAAGGACAGATTACATCACCTTTCTCTGTTCATAGGATAATTTATAAAATAAGTAAGAAATCAAATAAGTCGGCCAGGTGCCGCGGCTCATGCCTGTAATCCTAGCACTTTGGGAGGCTGAGGCGAGTGGATCACCTGAAGTCAGGAGTTTGAGACCAACCTGGCCAACACAGTGAAACCCCATCTCTACTAAAAACACAAAAATTAGCTAGGCATGGTGGCATGCACCTGTAATTCCAGCTACACGGGAGCCTGAGGCAGGAGAATCACTTGAATGTGGGAGGCAGAGGTTGCAGTGAGCCGAGATGGCACCACTGCACTCCAGCCTGGGTGACAGAGTGAGGGCTCAGTCTCAAAAACACAAACAAACAAAAAATCACAGAAGTCAGGTTTCCTAAATGTTTCTCCTGTGTGTGTGTAAATCCTCAAGTCACTAATAGAAAGCATTCTGATATGCTTTTCACTTAAGTTGAAAATTAGTGTTAGAAGAATAAAGTACCTAGCTTTAAGGGCAACATATACTCAAAAGCAGTTAGATATTTGCTCAGTTTTCACCCTAAATGAGCAAGGAATACAACTAGCATGACTCTTCTCCAACTGAAGCAGATGGGAAATCAGTAGTCATCCACAGGAATCCTTCTATAACACAGCACCTTAAATACAAATCCTAGCCCAGAAAATAAATAGGACTTTGGCTTGTATAATATATTAGCTTATAAAAAGAAGTGTTTTTTTTAAGAGTAGCATATCTGTAAATTAGCTAAATTAAATATAAATATCTAAGTTTTTCTATGTCAAATATCTGCAAACGAAGGTTTTAATCACTGATTAGTAACTGTCTACCATTTGCCTCTTAAGATTAATTTCAACTCTTGTTCAAAAAAGCCTGGAATGTAGCTATATAACTATCTAAAATTGACACTATTAAAGTAATGTCCTATGTCTACACTAGATAAGCAACTTAGTCTGCTTATAATACATAGGATTATCTTTTTTTAATCTTTGTTTTCAAATACACAAATTTTTATTAAAGGAAACATATCATTTATTTTCTTCATTTTATCATGATTTTAAAAATCCAGACCACTAATTAGTCAGCTGAACTCACAGATTTTGAATCTAAGAAAGTGACAGAACACAATTGCTTTGGTATTACATATGCATCCAATCAGTATGCTATAAAAATCACTAATTTTGAGTGACTGAAAAAGAAAGTACAGATTATACAGGATATTTGAAAAAAGAGGACAATTTATTCATTTCAGATAATGGAATGTCTCCAACTCTGAAGTACAGTAAGAAAGTGGCAGATGAGAAACTGAGACGCCCAACTTTCCAGTGCAGCTGTTACCAATGAGGTATGTAAACATAGGTCCATCATTCAACCTGCCAACTCTGCTTTCTCCAACTTTCAAAAATAATCTCTGCTACCTCTCTGAACTTACTTTGTAATATATACACACCTACACCCACAAACATGTGCACAAATGTATATAAATCCAGGAAAAGTCTGTGAAAAGTAGAAAGGGAAGCATAACTATACAGGCTGATCATTGTCTCCTAACATTATTTCTAAGTAGAGGTCTGGCTGTGCCCACTACAATAATTAAATTTACAACTATAAACATCTTCTACAAAACCATGCTTATCGGATGAAATAACCTTAAATACAGTGGTTCTCTCCAGGTCTTACTAATTAAACAAGTCCTTTTTTAACAGAAGAGTCAATGGTAGTTAGCCTAGGTCACATCAGTCATCATAAAAGTGATTAACAATTTAAGGAAGTTGTATCTGACATCACATGCAAACAATATAAATACACCTACGTAGATACAAATGTACAAGGAAGTAACTAAAAAAAAAATGAGAACAAAGATAATGAAAAGTTGGCAAGAGTTTCAAAGAACACAACATGTACAAAGAATCAATGTCTCCTCTTAACTCAATTTTGAAAACTTTTAACTACATTCACACCAAGAGCTGGGGACACTTCGGTTGGAGGCTCAAGAGGGCTGAGATTCTGATTTACTCAAAAACCTATTAGAAAGAATTTTATTTTTTCAGGTATAGTTCTTACTATAATATTAGCTCCTATGTTATTTGTTAGAAGGATAAAAGGGTTGTAAAGGTGCTGGTGAGTTGGGAGTTATGTTTGTCATGTACTTACATGGTAATGAATAAAAAGGGTAGTAAGAGAAAGGGATGACATCAAATCTTGGGCTGAAGTCCACATGCGAAGGCAGCAAAGAAATATAAAATCTTGTCCAAAATAAATTTATCTTATAGAAAGGGAAGGTGAGCAGTGAGCACTCTATTTCATGCAGGCATCTATTATAGCAAAATTTACAAATCACTTGAGTGAAATAAGGGGGGAGAATAGCTATGTTGTCACTGCGTAATTGTCTAGAACAGTGAAGAATATTAATAATAAATGACGAGAGAAATAACAACATCGATAAAGAGGGAAAATAAGAGAATTATGTAAGAAATTGGCTATGTACCCTAGAGTTAATTATTAACAATGAAGGTATAAGGTACATGGATGTGCTCTGGTCAAGAAATAGGCCAAGGCAGACATCCAGGCATACATGACTCATCGAGTTTGGGATGTAGGCACATACTCCACTTGTTATATAACCTGTGTGTATAAGTTCATACTTGGCTCTAAGCCATTATTGTCTGTAAAAGGTATTATTACCCTGCTGACGCTGTGCATAGGGGGCTAGGGTCGGCATGGGTCAGAATGGCACGGCACGGTTTGACCTTTGCACCTACAGAGAGTGCCAGAGCTGCCCATCTTGTAGATGAGCAGAGGGGAGCCAGGGCATGGCACACTCACGTTCGTGCCCAGAGGGAAAGCTAAGCTTCAGACCCTAAAAGGCAAGAGAGAGCTGGCCATGCAGCTGTGCGTGGGAGCATCTGGAGTTGCAGAAACGGCTACTGAGAGGCGCTGCAGAGCCGGAGCAGACAGCCAAGATACAGGCGGAAAGTGTGAGAGAGCTGCTGATGAGAGAGCTGCTGAGTGAAACCATATTCACTTGCCTATGGCCCCCTGAGTGTCCTTTCAACTATCCGCCCATCCACCCACTCCCCTCGGACCTTGACTGGTGCTCAAACCTGACCCTGGACTTTATGATCCATGTAGACATGCCAATCATGGCATTACGATTGGCGTAGGATAAGAACAGATTTCAAGAAAACAGATTTTGAAATTTTACAAAAAATAATAAAAGTTAAGAACTCAGCTCTGGAGTTGGACTAACTGGGTCTGAATTCTGGCCCTGCCAATTAGCTGTGTGATTGTAGCCAAATTACTCAAACTTTATGGTTCTCAGTTTCTTCACCCATAAAGTAAGGGCAATTGTATTATCTCAAATCTTTTCTAGGATTGTTACAAGAAATGAAAAAGAAGTAGCTGACATTCATTGAACATTTATGTGAGACTGTATTCTAAACACTAAATGTATTTGCTTATAAATATATTGTCACAGCTGTATGAAATCAGTTCTATTATTGCCCTATTTTTACAGGTAAAAAAAATTGAGTGTTTAATAAATAGTAGCTTTCTTTATTTCATGACTCTAAATTACAAAGGGAAAGGTAGTATCAAGGAAGAAAATTCACAAAAAGATATGTCATTTAAAAAGATCACAACTAGCATCAATGCAGAAATGGGACAAAGAAGAAAGACAAATGTGCTACACAGAGAGTTCCAGGATGTGTTTGAATTTCAAAAGAACAGGAATTAAAACAAGAGATATTTAAGAAGGATAATTTTATTGCAGATCTAAATCCTAAATGAGATGAAGCTGACAATAACAAGAGCTATTTAGTATCTACAAACTACCACAAAAAGAAAGAGTAAGACCAATTATATGGGGCATATGGAGTAAAGTTCAAGTGACAGAGAAAATAGAGCTCCTCAGATCTCTTCAGCAAGAATATACTTCAAGTGTTTCCTTAATATTTTTTTCTGTTTCTACTGACTCCTTTGTCACAGTCGATATACATTCAATTATTTCCTATTTAGTTTAAAGTTGAAACAACACAAAACACTTCTCCCCTTTCTTCTTCTTCTCTTCTTTCCCTGCCTCACTGCTCAAAAGAGTAGCTTGTATGTATTTCACCCTATATTTTTTCATCCCCCATTCTCTCTTCAACACAAAACAATAGTATCCATCCCCACCAGTCCCCTAAACATTCCCTTCCTAATTGCAAAATGTAATAAATTCTTTTTGGAATTCATTGATTTGACTTCTCTGAATATTTGACTCACAGTCCACACTCTTCTGAAACTCTCTTTCTTCCTTGGTACTTTGCTGGTTTTCTTGACACCTCTCCAGACAACAATCTCTCCTCTGCTCTTTGCTTCTCTCTTTGCCCAGCTCTAAATATTGGTGGTCTGTTATTTCATCCCTTCTATTTCACTGAGATGATATGCATTCTTTTAATTTAATAATCCTTTCTGCTCTACTTTGGGCACAGCTCCAGGTGCCCTCAACTCCAACACTTAGCAGTGAAACTTTCCCAAGAACAAGAAGTAAAAAAAACTAACTTTTTTTTAAGTCACTGTTTATCCTAGACCATTGCTCTCTCATTAGGAATTCGGCTTCCTTTGGGATTCCCAATAGGTCTCATTTGTAACACTACTTATTTGGTTTCTCAATATCTCAATTTTCCTTTTCTTTCTCCTAAGAGGTTTGATCAGACGCACAACAAAAGCCTTTGGTTCCTCTTTTGCTTCCTCAGGGGCTTTTTTGTCTGTCAATACCTATGCTGCCTGCTAAGCCGCTTCAGAATTCACTTTCCTGTCTCACCCATCAGGCCAATAAGGAATGACTTCTATCTTATTCTCTGCTGGCTTACAACAGGTCTTTCAACTATTAACCAAAGTGCCTGATGTTTACAATTTTCCCTCAGCTCAGACAATGCTTGCAGATCTGTAGGATCATTGATTTAAATTCCTGAAAAATGGAGATAATTAAAAACATAGCAATCCCAAAGAGACCATTCTGAACTAGAGACAGAATTATCTTTTAAAATTTCAAAGACTTTGTTTATACAGGGAAATGTTATGTCTGTTTCGTTAGAACTCTAGAAGGAAGGGAGGACTTACTTGCTCAAGAATTAACTGTTAAGCATAAAAAATGTCTTATTCCTGAAATCTTTAAAATAATTTCCTTTCTGTCTGAGACTTTTTAAGTTGTAATCTCTCCCCAACATCAACAGTGTCTACCACACAATCTTGCACTGAATTACTCCATGCAGATTGCAGTCCTAGATTTTTAAGGTACCTACTGTCTCTCCATTGAAGCAGTATAGTATACTTATTTTGTATGAGCCAGTGCTAAACAGACTGGGAACATTTGATTAAAACTTATTGATGCTGCAACTTGTTAGCTTTAAGCTCTAATAGCACCTAATTTCACCCAAACCCCAGCTTGCAAATTCAAATTTCCAGCATTTCAGCCATCTTGAATTACTCTAAGCCTAACATTTATGTTATGAGTGGTAAGGGATCTGAGTAGGCATTTGAACTTTACATTGATTAGTTCCTATTTCATAAAAATCATGCCTAATTGCCATACCTTGCTAAGAACTGTGCATAAAGTTCATTAACATCCCATGAAACTTTTAAAATTAATTCACAAATCTGCATAACAGATTCAACAGCAATCATAAACTATTCAAAAATGCTCCCACAGATTCACTGACATTATGCTTTAAATATTCAGTTGGATCTCACAATAACACACTTTAATCAAATTTTGGTTTTTGGCAAAATATTTTACCAAATTTCCAGAAAAATAAAGCATTATATAATATGATCATATAATTTATCATCCAAATGGGACAGAATTCAGAGAAAAAGAGCACTATTAATAATTACACAAAAATGACAAGCATAGGCCAGGTGTGGTGGCTCATGCCTGTAATCCCAGAATTTTGGGAGGCCGAGGCAGGCAAGTCAAGAGGTCAGGAGTTCGAGGCCAGCCTGGCCAACATGGTGAAACCCTGTATCTACTAAAAATACAAAAAATTAGCTGGGCCTGGTGGCACATGCCTGTAATCCCAGCTACACAGGAGGCTGAAGCAGGAGAATCACTTGAACCCAGGAGGCGAAGGTTGCAGTGAGCTGAGATCCCACCACTGCACTCCGGCCCAGGATACTAGTTTGAGATTCCATCTTCAAAAAAAAAAAAAAAAAAAAAGACAAGCATAAACCAGAACTGTGCCAGGTACACTAGGACAGAGAGAAGATACCCCTCTATACAAAGCAATGTATGCCAAACAGAATCTTTGTTCTTCTCAAGGACAGATCTAAAATCTAATTAAATTAACCCAAAAAGGAGTTCAGAAAGGATAGCTGAGAGAACTCTGTACAAAGATGAGAGCAAAGATTTAATTCAGACTAGAATAAAAACCAAACTCTATATGGGGTTTCAAAACATGGTCCCCAAATTTGTTGACACTCTTCATTGAGAGGTGTGGTCTATGTTCCCTACTCCTGAATCTGGTCTCTTTTTACACTTGATCTAGAGTAGATGAAAGAAGCACTGTGCCAGTTCTGGGCCCAGGCCTTAAAATATTGGCAGCTTCCACTTTATTTTGGCAGTACTGATCAGATCATCTAATCCTTAGTGATGTTTCTGCCGACTTGATCTATCAATTACTGACAAAGTTGTGTTGAAGTCACAATCACCATAGTGGATTTGCCCATTTCTCCTTTCAACTCTATCAATTTATGCCTCACGTATTTTGACACTCTTTTATTTGGTGTGTACACAATAAAGCTGGTTGTCTTCTTGGAGAATTGAGCCCTTTATCATTTATGTAATGCCTCCCTTTAATCTTAATGAACTTCTGAATCATCTACTTGCTTTGTCTGAAATTAACGCAGCTACTCCAGTTATGTTAATTTTTTAAGACAGGGTCTCACTCTGTCACCCAGGCTGGAGCGCAGTGGGGCGTAATTTTGGCTCACTGCAAGTTCTGCCTCTGGGTTCGAGCGGTTCTCCTGCCTCAGCCTCTTGAATAGCTGGCACTATAGGCACACGTGCCACCACATCTGGCCAGTTTTTCTGTTTTTTTTGTTAGAGACAGGGTTTCCCCATGTTGCCCAGGCTAGTCTCAACGAACTTCTGACCTCAAGTGATCTGCCCGCCTCAGCATCAGAGTAGCTGGGATTACAGGCGTGAGCCACCACACCTGGTCTTCTAGCGATCTTTTAATTAGTGTTAACATGTCACATATTTCTCTATCTTTTTGCTTTTAATCTGCATCTTTATATTTAAAAGATAGTTTATAGATAAGATATAGTTGGGTCTTGTATTTTTATCCATTCTGACAAACTCTGTCTTTTAATTGAGATATTTAGACCATTTACATTTTAAATGATTTTGATATAGCTGTATCAATATCTGTCCTGTTACTGTTTCTGTGCTCTCTCACTTTTCGCATACCCTCCTGATTCAGTAGGAAGGAAAGGAGAAGACCCTGCCTGAGAGAGCACAAAAACTCATAACTCAAGGGAGGGTGCCAAACCCTGGGGGGTCTCAGGTGTGATCCACCAGCAGATCCCAGTACATGAGAAAACTATGGGTCCTACCACACCTCAAAAAATAAAATAAAATTAGCTCCTTCTTTTGGTGTAAAACACACCAAGCTGCTTCTCACCTGAGGGCCTGTCAGAAACACTCGTGTGCCTGCTCTTTATCTGCTTGGTGACATCTCCTCCTTCAGATCTAAGCGTATGTCCTCTCCTCAACAAGGCTTCCATTTCCATCCATCTAACGTATATTTATTACCTATACCCCTCTATCTTGCAAATACACATAACCAACTACTCTGTCTTAATTCTTCCTCAGCTCTCTTTTCCTTTACATAATTTACAATTTCAGATCTATCTGATGACTTGATTAATTTCTGCCCCCCCACTGGATAATATGCTTAATGAAAACAGGGGCCCTGTCAGTTTTGTTCATCACTATATACCTATTGCCTGGCCCACTCAGCCTACAGAACACAGTAGGGGGTTACTAAAACCTCAAAAGGAATGCACTATTTAAATAGATACTATCTCCACACATTTCTTGTTGAGACCAGGGTTTCTAAATCTCAGCACTAATGTCATTATGGGCCTAATAATTCTTTGCTGCAGGAGACTGTCCTGTTCATTCATAGTGAGGGAATATGTTCTCTTTCCAGCTCAACAGAGGGCGTAGGTTTAAGGGCAAGAACTTCCCAGCGCCATGCCCCCGCCCTGTCCCATCTCTCTCCCTCTGGGAGATTTAACCGTCTCTGTTCCAGATTTTCGCACTGGAAGAACCAAAGGTCAATCACTCCAGTGGAAGTTTAAGGGAACTCTTTTCATGGGCCAAGGGACTTGGAGAAGGAGGGAATTCCTCCCAGGTTAAAAGTCCTTGTCTCCCTCATCCAGAGGGATTTTCCCCCTCTGGGATCCCCGTCCACTCTCGTGGAAGCTGCTTTTCTTCTCCTAAACTCCATCTCTCTCTCTCAGTTCCCTTCCACTCAGTGTGGAAGCTCTTTCCTCTCCTGGATTCCATCTTTCTGGATTCTCTCACTCAGTGTGAGAGGAGTTTTCCTTCTCTGGTTTTCTCCCTCTGGGAACCCTTCTCACTAAGTGTGAGAGTGGCTGTTCTTTCTCTATCCCTCTCCTTTTTCTCTCTCTACCTAAATAAATCACTTTCTCCAAATACTTTTTGAGTCCAGTATTTTACTTTATGAGCACACTGTGCTGTGGTCTCCCCTCCCATTCTTGAGAGAGTGATAGACCAAGAACCTGGAGAAACGTCCTCTCAGGGGAGCTGAGGGCTCCCCTGAACCCCAAAACCCAGAAACGATAGGATATTTCCCAGCATTTCTGGCCTCTACCCACTACATACCAGTAACATCAATGCTTCTCAAGCTGTGAAAGCCAAAAATGTCTCCAGACACCATCAAATATATCCTGGTAGACAAAATTATCCCTAGTTGAGAACCACTGGTTTAGACTAGAAATGCTCCTTCCCTACCTTCTTGGTTTGAACAAAAGGGTGACGTTAAAAATGAAGCAGCTCAGGAACGTAGGTATGCTTTAACCTGAAGTCAATCATATCCTTCTCCAAGTCCTCCTCAAAAACCACTTTTAGGAGGTTTTAGGAGTCCTCACATCGTGAGTTTCAATCATTTCAGTAATTGAAAAGTTCTACACTGACTTGAAAAAAAAATCCCAAAGAATGCCTCCATTTCCACCAGATGGGCACAGCTGACATATGACCACAATTTTAACAACAGCAAATATCACTGATTGTATTGAGGGTCTCCTGTCCAAATGATCAAAGAACCTTGATAATAAACATAGCTAAGAGAGGTCAATACATTTAAACACCATCTAATAGGAAAGTTATTCAAGTACAATTTAGTCTAATAATTAAAATCATCTTCTTGCTTAAACAATATCCTCACTGTCACTTTCATCAAAAAGAGTAGGCATTGTTTGTTTATCTGCTGCAAGCTAAATGAAACCAGCTGTACCAATGAACCAGACTCCAATGCCTGCATTCTTTCTCTAAAGGAAGTCAGGGCTGAATCTGCAATCTGAGTAGGTTTTAGGGTTTAAAAATAAAATAAAATTAGCAGATGTTGGTGGGTGGGCTATTATCTTCCTTGGGCTAGGTAAGGACAGGAACCCTACTTTTTAAACATGCACTGTGCACAGATCTGAAGGAACACAGATCTAAAAGTCCCAAATAGCAAGCTCCATTTACTCTGTTAGCTTTTTCCCCCCGTTTCTCCTACTATACATTGTAATGCTGTATTTTGTGCATTTAATTATAAAACTAATGCTGAGTTTATCATACTGTGATGTTATTTCATACCCTTGACCAAATAGTGTGGTTACAGGCTTGATCTTTGAAATGAGCTGTGATAATAAGCTTTAGCCCATGAGCCCAAAGTGTAAAAGAAGTCAGAGCAGATCTAATAAGAAACAGAGTGGGTCTCAGGAGCATCCTACAGCAGAGCTTGTAAAATGGAATCAGATTAGTGTGTCTCTGCAGAAAGCTCCCATTTGTGGTCAGGTAACCTCTCAGGACTCTGGAAGTCCAGGTGTCAATACTTAAGATTGAAGCTTCAGTGAATCAGGAGTCCAGTGTTTTCTGTCTGGGGATTACTGACTTCTAGCATTCTTCAAACTCCTTCTGATAGTGTTTCAATCAAGCTGACCTTCAGTGCAAGCAGTAAGAACCACATCTTTAATCTCACATATTCTGAAAAGGTAGTTAACTGCTGCTGCCTTTCTTCTTTCTGCTGCTTGTTTTAATTAATAGCATTTCTTCCCCCTATTTCTCCTGGGGCTTTGAAGAGCTCTTTGAACTGTATTTAGTATATTTCAGTCTTGGTTTGGTGTAGTCTCTCAATTTATGAGGTCGTTTAATTCAAGTTCAATTATTCAGCACAAATTGGCAGGATGAAATGCTAAAAGATTGGCACTTTCAATCACATAAATCTCATGTTACATAAAGTGAGCAAATGTCTTCATTGCACTCACTGACCTCTGAGATAACAATTTATGGCTGGCACAAACCAGTGTGGGCAGGCTTTTCTTTAGCAGGCTCCTGCAGAAGTAAGGCTCTGGGCACTTTGGGAGGCCGAGACGGGTGGATCACGAGATCAAGAGATTGAGACCATCCTGGCCAACATGGTGAAACCCCGTCTCTACTGAAAAAACAAAAATTAGCCAGGCGTTTAGCACGCACCTGTAGTCCCAGCTACTTGGGAGGCTGAGTTGGAAGAATCACTTGAGCCCAGGAGGC
>CAUYQU010017833.1:0-11249 GCA_963574635.1 Cheracebus regulus
TACTTTTATTTTAGATGCAGGCAGTATATGTGCAGATTTGTTACATGGGTATATTGCACCAGGTAGTGAGTGTGGTACCCAATAGGTAGTTTTTCAAGCCACAACTCTATGCCTCCCTTCCCCTGTCTCTATTCTTGCTCCCCTTTTCCCCTCTAGTAATCCACAATGTCCATTGCTGCCATGTTTATATCCATGTATGCTTAGTGTTTAGCTCCCACTTGTAAGTAAGAACATGTTTATTTGATTTTCTATTCCTGAGTTAATTTGCTTAGGATTATGGCCTCTACCTCCAGCCATGTTGCTACAAAGGACAGGATTTCATTCTTTTTACAGTTGCATAGTATTTCATGGTGTGTATGTACCCATTTTCTTTATCCAGTCTACCACTGATGGGCCCTGGGTTGATTCTATGTATTTGCTATGGTGAATATGGTGATGAACATATGAGCACATGAATCTTTTTAGTATAATGATCTACTTTCTTCTGGGTATATACCCAGTAATGGGATTGCTGGGTCAAATGGTAGCTCTATTTTAAATTCTTTGAGGAATATTCAAACTGCTTTCCACAGTGGCTTAACTAATTTACATTCCCATCAGCAGTGTCTAAGGGTTCCCTTTGTTCCACAGCCTTGTCAGCATCTGTTCTTTTTTTGACTTTTTAATAATAGCCATTACGATTGGTGTGAAATGATATCTCACAGAATGGCTATTGCTAAATATTATTAGCAATGAGTTAAGTATCGTTATTAAATTGTGGACTTGATTTGTATTTCTCTGATGGTTAGTGATGATGAGCATTTTTTCATGTGTTTGTTGGCTATTTTATGTCATCTTTTGAGATTGTCTGTTTATATCTTTTGCCTGTTTTTTAATGGGGTTATTTGTTTTTTGCTTGTTGCTTTAAGTTCCCTATAGATTTCTGGATATTAGACCTTTGTTGGATGCATAGTTTACAAATATTTTCTTCTATTCTGTAGGTTGTCTGTTTACTCTGTTGATAATTTCTTTTGCTGTGCAGAAGCTCTTCAGTTTAATTAGGTACCACTTGTCATTTTTTGTTTTCGTTACAATTGTGCAAGCAGGGTTTGCTTCAACCTCTGTGCTGCTCTTATTCAGGCAGAAATGAAGAGCAGCACAGAGGCTAAAGCAAACCCTCCTTGCACAATCCTTCAAGGACAGATCATGACTTCAGCCCAGAATCTAGTCCTCAGCAATCACTAATACATGTTAAATTGAACTAACTTAATGAGTTCAATCATCATAAATTAAAGGGACTGACCAGCTAGATAAAAGATCATTAATTACTTCACCAACGCTTATTCAGGATTCCATAACATCACAGAGAATTCTGAGAGATTCTGTTTTATATTTTTGTGTTCTATGGAGAATTGTATTTGAAGAAAGATTTCTATATCATAAAACAGCATGAAAGCCACTGATTCTTGATAAGCCCCTTTATTTTTAGATGAGTAAGCTGAAGTTTTTAAAATGTGAAAATAGAGATATCTGATTTCTCTCAAAAAATGAAAGGATCCACCAACACAGGTTCCCATCCTTGAAAAGTGTTAAGCTCCTGGAATCCTCTCCAGTTTGCTGCAGTCCTCACCACTCCCTTTAGTTTCTCTGTTGCAAAAGCTGAATATCAAGAGCAGCACTCAAACCCAGAAATGCTGACTCTGGCATATCATGGTTGTACACCTGGCCTTCTCACTTCATTGATGTTACTTGACTGTACTGAAAATAGTTAAACTTCAGGCTCTAACTTTTGCAATAGATATATTTCTTTGAAGTATAATGGGGAAAATGTTGTTTACAAATCAAACTTTATCTAAAATGCATTTAGTTTGTTATTCAGAGGAATCAACTGTAAATTCTTTTGTACATCAAATAAGCATACCTGCTTATATGTCTATTGCTTTGACAAGACCTACATCTTAATTTGGCATTTAATTCTGAGATCTCAACTTGTTCTGTTAAAATTCTGCAAAAATTTCTTCCTTTGATGAGAATAACATTTACTTTTCCACAGGGAAAGCTTGGGTTCAGTGTGATCATTTTTTCTTTGCAAGTAATCTGTTTGTCTGTCTTTCTTTTCCTGCATGAATAAGATCATATCACTTATAAAATTTCTATCATGAAAATAAAACTATTACCAAGAGAGATTTAAGACTGAGCAACATTCGTTTTTCCTAGGGACATGGTGAGCTGTAAACTCCAACTCTCTTTCATTCTAGAAAGGTTTCCCTTTTGTACATAGTTTTATAAAAACAGTTTTATTGGCATATAAATGTCATATAAAATGTACACATGGTAAGTGTACACTTCAATGATTTTTGGTTTCAGAATTTTTCTATCATCCCCAAAAGTTCTTTTGTGCTTATTTAAAGTTACTCCCTACTCCCAACCCTTAGCTCTATGCAAGTCCAAGCCAGGAATGTACTTGTCCCAGACATGACCTCAACCCTGGCTAGCTGTTATTGGCCCTCCCTCTCCCTAAACACCAAGACCATCACCTTCACCAGTGTCACTGGGCAGGTGTATCTCTACCACTCCAAATCAAATAGCAGCTGCCTATCTTCACACCCTGCCTGGGCAGACGTTTGTGGACACTGAGCTGGAGAAGCCTGAGGAAAGAATTGGAGCAGCCCCAGCCAAGGATGCCTCAGCCTCCCCCTGTTTTTACTTGAACTTCAGCTGTTTTTAAGGCATACATCCTTCAAGATTCTTGTTTACAACTGTTTTCGGAGGAGACTTTGCTGACTTCACTCAGCCATAGCCAGAAGTCTCACCTTTTTATGTATGTTATGTATTTTCTTCCTCAATTTTTTCTTCTTCTTTTTTTTCTCAAGGATATCAATGGCCAACTGATGAGATCGCTGTGCTCTGCAGTCTGTTGCTATCTCTTTTTATCTTGTAATCTTCATCTGTTTTCCATGGAGCTTTTCTAGTTTGTCTCTAATCTCACCAATTTGCTTTCTGGGATGCATCTTTTGCCTTGCCCTGCCTTGGAGGAGGATTTTCATTAGCTATTGCAGTATTAATTTCTTTACACTTGTTTGTGTCCTTGCTATCTACCTTTTTTTTTTTTTTTTTTTTGATATGGAGCTTCACACTTATTTTCCAGACTGGAGTGCAATGGTGTCATCTTGGCTCACTGCAATCTCTGCCTCCCAAGTTCAAGTGATTCTCCTGTCTCAGCCTCCCAAGTAGCTGGAATTACAGGCATGCACCACCATACCCAGCTAATTTTTGTACTTTTAGTAGAGATAGGGTTTCACCGTGTTGGTCAGGCTGGTCTCAAACTCCTGACTTCAGGTGATCCACCTGCCTAGGTCTCCCAAAGTGCTGGGATTACAGGCATGAGCCACCATGCGCGGCCCCTATCTACCTTTTTATATAAATCTTGTACCTCAGTTATTTCTATTTCCATCATTTAAAAAAAAATTTATAATGTTATTTTCTTCATGCTTTTTGAAATAAAAGTGCTTTCTAAATATTTTTCTGATTCTTTAGTATTAATAAGAATAATTTTCTCTGCATCTTTACAGCAACAATTTCTTTGATGTTCAAATGTTATATTTATATAATTTTCCTGATTACTCAACCTTGAGTAAAGTGTGACTCTGTTCTGGTGTTTGCCAGCTGATAGGACCCACATATTCTATTTGGATTCTCTCACTGTCTGCTAAGGTACCATCACAGTTCCTTTTCCAGAATATAAGCTGGAAGTCAAGCAGATACACAAGCCCATAGTTTGAAGTTTTTCGTGTCTGGAAGACTTTTATCCCATTCAATGCTACTCTGAAGAGGCAGAACTACTTTTCTGCCCATTACCTAGTTTTCTAACTGTGAGCCAGCGTAGTTATGATGAAAAACTTTGAATCGGCATGTAGATCTTGCTGCATTAGAGGTAGAATGTGGGGAACTTCTTTCAGTCTCTAACGTGGACTGCTTCCTGTTTCCGTTCCCACCTGTACATGACTTGACCTCACAGGCCGCAGTGCACTCACAGAATGACCAAGTTTAGTGACTGGGTATTACAGGCTTCAACATCGATCTAGTAATGAAGCACTGAGGAATTCCTAGGGAAGAATTCCTTCAGAAAAGAAGATCCCCTTTAAGGAAATAGGTCTCTAGTGTCATAGTAAGCCTTCCTGGCTCTGTTGCTCTCTTTCAGAGATGAGCTCACTGAAGACATGACCTAGTACAGCCCATCTACATTATAGTTAGTACTAATTCCTCGCAGTCATTAAAAGCATCATTGATTTATATCCTTAGTTTTCCACTGCTATTGTGATTTTTCCTCCATGTTGATATTTTAAAGTGGAAAGAGAAATTTGTAACCAATACAATTTTTAGTATTTTAGCAAATACTAAAAATATCCAAATATTGATTAAACTGATTAAATGCTTTCATATTCAGAGGGAAGGTGTTTTCCATGACCTTTAAGATTTTTAGCATAAATTTCAGAAAAATACATTTTCTGCTCTAGTTTACACAGTTGACCCTTGACTAAGGGTCAACTGTGATTTGAACAGATTTGAACAGTGAGTCCACTTATATATGGATTTTCTTCAGTCTCTGCCACCACTGAGACAGCAAGACGAATCCCTCCCATTCCTCCTCCTCTTCAGCCTACTCTGTGAGAAGATAACAAGTGTGAAGACCTTTATAGTAATCCACTTCCTCTTAATGAATAGTAAATATGTTTTCTCTTTATTATGATTTTATTAACATTTTTCTCTAGTTTATTGTAAGGATATAGTAGATAATACCTATAACATATAAAATATGTGTTAATCAACCGTTTATGTTATCAGTAAGGCTTCTGCTCAATAGTAGGTTATTAATAGTTAAGTTTTTAGGGAGTTAAAAGTTATGTGTGGATTTGTGACTATGTTGGGACTGGGATTGGAGCCCAAGCCCCCATATTGTTCAAAGATCAAATGTATAGAGAGTAATATTTTGGAAGAATGTATGCTAGAACAGTAAGTCTGAAATTTTTATGTATTGTGCTTCTCAAATGTGGATCTGTGCATGCATCCTCTGGGATCCTGTTAAGAGGCATATCCTGCTTGTCTAACAAGCTCCCTGCTCTTATGACAAGGAAGGTGACAGAAGAGCTGGGGTGCTGTGTCAAATCATTCTTGTTCTGATTGCCATTCAGGAAGACTCAAACTGGGAAAATTCTGCAACACTGCCATTTCCAGACTTACAGAGAGCCTGGTGTTTCATGACCCCCACTCCCAAAGGAAAAACTGTCACCAAATGATTGCTCTGTCAATAATTGTGTGTCATTTCATGTTCAAACACTCATGGCTTTTTATAATCTGGGAGGAGACTGTTAGAGTAAGGAGGTGGCAACCACAGATAAGTCATCATTTTCATGACACTAATCATAAGGTTTTATTTTTATAAAGCTTCTAAGGGTTTGAAGTGGGGTTTGTTTGTAGCAGGTTACATCTTAAAAATTCACAGACAGTCCTTTGAGGCCTTGGCTAGAGCAAGAGGTCTCAAAGCTCCATGATGTTATAAACAAATACGGCTGTCTTTCAAATAGGAAAATAGCCAAGTGCCTGTTGGGACCTATGGGAAAAGACAGTGAGTGATCTGCTTTTAAGAAGGTGGCTATCCTCTAGGAGAGCTGACTTGATGCTATAGCGTTCAATAAAAATGCTCTTATTGATTTGCAAGACATTTTGTGTTTTCTACACCTCAAAATAGATTGCATTATAATTCTTTGTTGCAAATTAGAGCATTTTTATGGTGTCAGGTTTAAATCAGAACTAATTTTCAGAATGAGATTGCTTTTATTCTTTTGTCTGCTTGATATTAACCATTTTTGAGACCCTTCCCACAGCATGATTACTTCCTTATTCTAATATTTTCTTTAGAGAACTGTTCTCATTGTTGACAGTTTCAGTTTATGGGCTATGTTGTGGCTAAGAATTGCAAAGCATTTATTTGGAAATATTAAAAAGTGAACTTGGAACCTCACGTAAAAGAAAGATAATAGTGGCATTTTCAGTAACAGTGCCATCTGAAACGAGCCTGCTGGGATTACTTGGACAACAGATTCAGGCACAAAAGTAAGATACCGAGGACGTTTTAAAGACCGTAGGTGTTTGGAAAAAGCAGATTAACATAAGTACCACTGACATCAATTCTGTAGACTTGAACAAATCATTGCTGTTATTTAATTTATCTTACTATCTAGTATTTGTAAAGTATCTAAAAATTAAATTGTACCTATATCAAAATAGATCAGCTCCTTCTGATGGCAAAGTTCAAGTTTTGTATATTCTCTAGCAAGGAAGTCAATCTTTTAAGAATCTTTTATCTTTCTCTTTAAGAAACATAACAATTTGCTGCCAGCTTAACCCACATCTGTCTCTCCCTTCTTGTTACTGTCTTGCTGCCTCCAGCTCTTTCTTTTTTGTCACATTTACCATTGTCATGTTTTCATATGCTAAATGATGTCTCATGTTTTTCAAGATTAATTTTTTTAATACAGATATTTCATAACTTTTAACTCTCTTCCCCAAAGTAACCAGTTTTTATGATTATTATCTTTTTATTACAAACTTACTATTTTACTTTTTCATTTTGCATCCAGTGACTATGTTCTTTTTAAATATCTACTATCAGGTTCAGTCCATAAACCAACAATTCCCCAAAGAGTATTTTGCTACATAAAAATAGGAATACCAATTAATATCATAGACTGGATGATACCAATATAGGGTGATTATATGTAGGCAAAACTGCGTATGTTTAAAGAGATGAAAGAAGAAAGAATTGTTTAATATAGGCTATTACATTTCTGTAGAACAGTCAAGGTGAATTTCTACTTTATCATGTTTCATAATTAATCTATATGGAATAAAGAAATAAAAATCTCACCCAATTATAATAAAAATTGACCAAGAATAGAACATTTACTCACTATGTGGAAGAAAAATAACTTTTTTGTTTTTGAAGAAGTAAAAGAAATTGTTAAAGGTTGACTGACAGCTTCAAAAATAGACATGTTTAAAAATTTTATATAATTAAAAAAACCTAAGGCACTGACATAGTTAATATTTTAAAAATTGTATACCTATAAAGAAGACACTCAAAATTTAAAGGATAAATAAATTGTAAGCTCTGCAAGAAAAAAACATTTTATTGTATATCACACACAGTAGATATGTAATATGAATAATTAAATGAGTAAGGGGAAACAAATAGAAGGCACACTTTTAAAAGCTTGTCACCACAAAAATAAATATGTGAAATAAACTCTGGACAGATCAAATATGCCAAATGAAATCATTGTTAATTTATACCATATAATACCAGTGAGGTACACATTTCTTGAACTGGGTCTTTAAATTGGTTTGTAGCTTTTGGAAGGTAATATAATTTGTAATAAGTGCTAATAACTCCCATGCATAAATTTATCTTAATGAAGTAGCCAAGGTTAAATAGGTCATATGTACACATTAAATGATAAAAATATTTAACCTTTCCTATTCAGTATCTATTTCTACATTAAAGGTGTTCAATCTAACTTTATCTGCAATACTATTAGGGGAATGGTTATATGCATTTTCACTTTGCACAAGGTTATGCTATGAAACTGTGCAAATAATATAAATTCTAAAGATATGTGATGACTGTTTCTTAAGTAAAAACAGAATCCAAATTATTATATATTATGATTGTAACTATAAGCAAGTCTATAAGTTCATAGAAAACAATATGCATACAAGCAGAAATAAAAGCAGTTTTATGAGGGTGGTAGACTTATGGTCTTACTGCTACTGTTTTGTATATTTTTAATATTATTGCTTTAATTAAAATATACAAAGCAGTCTCTCTACTATATATCATATATATGTATATACATATATACATAGATGCAAATATTATTTAAATTCTCGTAAGCCTAGTAAAGCTGTTGTTCTCTCAGGGAAACTGTAATAATTATTGACAGATAGACTTTTCACTAACAGCACTGATATACTTGCTACTGAATATTTATAAGAGAATGGGAAGTGCAGTTTTAACTAAGGGTCAAGGGGAGCAATTCTTTTGAAGAAATCCTTGGAAGAAATTATTTTGAAGCCTATTCTCCTCTAACATACCCGTGAAGCACGAAGCAGGTGATTGGTTCCTACATACAGAGAATGGGGCTTAGAGACATTCAGCATGTGTTTGCATCAACAACAGATGGGACCATTTTCAAGTGGATTCACTGGTGATTATTCATCAATAGATAATTTTCAACATTGAAAATATTAACTGTACTTATTTTTATGTCTTGAATTTATTGGTGGCTTTAAAAATAGCTAGTTTATTGAGATATAAATTACATACTATAAAACTCACCCTTTTAAAGTACATAATTCAGCATTTTTAGTATATTCATAGAGTTGTGCAACCATCACCACTCATTTTAAAATATTTTCACCACCCCAAAGAAACCCTGTACCCCCTAGAAGGTACTCCCCATTACTCCTCTTCCAGTTCTTTTTTTTTTTTTTTTTTTTGAGACGGAGTCTCCCTCTGTCACCAGGCTGGAGTGCAGTTGTGTGATCTCGGCTCACTGCAACCTCGCCTCCTGGATTCAAGTGATTCTCGTATCTCAGCCTCCCGAGAAGCTGAGATTATAGGCACGTACCACCACACCTAGCAAATTTTTGTATTTTTAGTAGAAACGGGGTTTCACCACATTGGCCAGGATGGTCTGGATCTCTTGACCTCGTGATCTGCCCACCTTGGTCTCCCAAAGTGCTGGGATTACAGGCATGAGCCACTGAGCCGGGCACCCCAGTACTTAACAATCATGAATCTACTTTCTGTCTGTATGAATTTCCCTAATCAGGAAGTTTCATGTAAGTAAAATCGTATAGTATGTGGCCTTCTGTGTCTGTCTTCTTTCACTCAGCATAAGGTTCTCAAAGTTCATTCATACTTTAATATGTATCAGTACGTCAGTCCTTTTTATGGCTGAATATTTTCATTATATAGAGTGAAAATATAATATTTCTCTATAATATTTTCATTATATAGAGTGGACATTTGGGTTGTTTCTACATTTTGGCTGTTGTGAAAATACTACTACAAGCATGTATGTACAAGTTTTTGTGTGGGCATGTGTTTGTTTTCAGTTCTCTTGGGTGTACACTTAGAAGTAGAATTGTTGGGTCATATGATAACTCTGTGTTTAACATTTAGAGGAACTGCTAGACTGTTTTCTAAAGCAGCTGGCATTATTTTATGACCCAATTGCAGGTGGTTTTTACTTTCTTATTTTGTTTACTTATTCTTCTGTGATGAACATATATTAGATTAATAAATAGAAAGAAGGCATTTTAAAAAAATCTATGAACTTCGATCTGAGGGTAACAAGCCTGATGTAATGAGGCTTTATTTCATTTGATACCATCTTTGTCTTTAACTGAACAAAGTTTTAAAACTGAACAAAGACTCTGTCTTATGCAGTACACACACACACACACACACACACACACACACACGCACACTGCATGTTTTATATACATAATTATATATATATATATATATATATATATATAATGCTATTGTCATCAAAGAGGAACAAATTCTTTGTTGGGGGAAAGAATCTTCACTATCAGTTTGATCAAATGAGAAAGCTCTTTAGTAAAAGGTATGGACTAAATGTTCTTCATGATTTTCTGGACAAGTCATTGAGTATCTATCCTATGTATTCTCTGTTACACTTACCTGTTCAAGTACAGTAAAACCACCTCTGCTGATCAGGTGGCTGAGAGTAGTGTGGGAGAGAATAAGGATGAGAAAGCCTGGATGTACATGGGAAAATTTCATTTCAGTACATTTGGTGTCTACCTATATATCTATATGTTAATATTGATATCTATACGAACATCGACATGTATATCTATGTGTATACCCATACCTATATTGATATCTGTTGAAGTTGAGTATCATAATTTGGACTAGTGCAGAATCCTGAAGTGATTTGCTTTGATAAATAGATAAGTGTCATCTATATGTAAAAGAATGCCTCTGAATTGCATGGGGGAACCTAAAATAAATAAGCATTGGTTTCTTATCTGTCATGATTACTGTATATGTGATGAACTGGTGAAACTCAACTTGTGTGAGTTTTAGGGCTCAGTAAGAGTACCATTCTGAGCCATATTGGAACCTGAGGGAAAAGGGAAAATCAGTATTATTGATACTTTCTTATTGAAAGTTTTGACCCTTTGTTAACTGTAGATTTTGTTTGCATTATTTTGATTTTTAAAAACAATTGCACTAAATATTATTTACCTTAGTTATGAGATTTTTGGTGTCCTTTTAAATTTTGTACTGATTGGGATTGCCTCATTGTTTTCATCCAAGTCCTAGCTCTAACTTTGACTAGACTCTAGGTAAAAGGGCTAGAAAACAGACTGGCATTTTATTTATGGAGAAACTGAGTCATAGGTTAGCTCATTTGACATATTCATGTAGTGAGTAATTGAGAATCAGATGAGTAACTCCTCACTCCTGTTCTTTTATCAAATCAGTAAGTGATACTCCCTTGTTATATATTTACTAAGGTTTGACTCCTTTGGCTTAATTACTATTTCACATATTTGAATTAAAAATGAACAATTTCTGAATTTTTCAATATTGTCTCCTGTTTTTAAACAATTAAAAAGTGAGCAAAATTTTCCTAATCACTAGCAGTTGAGCCATTTTCCTTGGTCTTCCAGGATTTTCTGGAAAGGAGAAGTATTCTATTTTAAAGCCAGGTAAGGAACTGTTATTACACCGGAGTGGGGTTTTCTGTGTAATTCTTTCATTTCTCTCAAAGAAATTAGGGACAAAATCTCTCTCTCTCTCTCTCTCTCTCTCTCTTCTTAGAGCTTTTCAGTTTGAAAGTGAGATAGAAGAGCCAGAAGACTATGAAAATTTCAGTGCATTGAAATGTTTGTTAAACTCATTGGAAGAACAGCACATCCTGGAACTATTATTGGCAAAGCAAATAGTGAGTGACATTCAGTGTTTATGCTGTTTGCTCTGTGATACTGCTGGAATGAGTTTATGTCACACACACAGGAGTTACCACGAGGAGGCTCTTTCTGGGCTGGCCAATAGCTGTTTGTTGTTCAACTTATTACCATGGTAAAGTACAATCTTCATTATTGTAGCTCAGATCACTGTAAAGAAAGAAATCTACAAATGAGAAGAGAATATTAATTTAGCCCAG
>CAUYQU010017834.1:0-12275 GCA_963574635.1 Cheracebus regulus
TCCTCTCTTATTTCATTGAGCAGTGGTTTGTAGTTCTCCTTGAAGAGGTCCTTTACATCCTTTGTTAGTTGTATTCCTAGGTATTTTATTCTCTTTGTAGCAATTGTGAATGGGAGTTCACTTTTGATTTGGCTCTCTGTCTGTTGTTGGTATATAGGAATGCTTGTGATTTCTGCATATTGATTTGTATTCTGAGACTTTGCTCAAGTTGCTTGTAAGTTTCAGCAGAGTTTGGGCTGAGATGACAGAGTCTTCTAAATATACAATAATGTTGTCTGCAAATAGTGACAATTTGGCTTCCTCTTTTCCTAATTGAATACTTTTTTCTTTTTCTCATCTGATTTTTCTGGCTAGAACTTCCAATGCTATATTGAATAGGAGGGGTGAGAAAGGGCATCCTTGTCTAGTGCCAGATTTCAAAAGGAATGCTTCCAGTTTTTGCCCATTCAGTATGATATTGGCTGTGGGTCAGTCATAAATAGCTTTTATTATTTTGTGATATGCTCCACTGATACCTAGTTTATTGAGAGTTTTTAGCATAAAGGGCTGTTGAATTTTGTCAAAGGCATTATCTGCATCTATTGAGATAATCATGTGGTTTTTGTCTTTGGTTCTGTTTATGTGATGGATTACGTTTATAGACTTGTGTATGTTAAACCAGCCTTGCATCCTTGGGATGAAGCCTACTTGATCATGATGAATAAGCTTTTTGATTTGCTGTTGCATTGTGTTTGCCAGTATTTTATTGAAGAATTTTGCATCTACGTTAATCATGGATATTGGCCTGAAGTTTTCTTTTTTAGTTGCATCTCTGCCCAGTTTTGATATGAGGATGATGTTGGTCTCATAAAATGAGTTGCAGAGCAATCCTTCTTTTTGTATTGTTTGGAATAGTTTCAAAAGGAATGGTAACAGCTCCTCTTTGTACGTCTAGTAGAATTCTGCTGTAAACCCGCCTGAATCTGGGCTTTTTTTTAGTTGGTAGGCTATTAATTGATGCCTTAACTTCAGCCCTTGTTATTGGTCTATTCAGGGATTCAATTTCTTCCTGGTTTAGTCTTGGGAGAGTGCAAGTGTCCAGGAATTTATCAATTTCTTCCAGATTTACGGGTTTGTGTGCATAGAGTTCTTTGTAGTAATCTCTGATGGTAGCTTGTATTTTTGGGGAATCAGTAGTGATGTCCCCTTTATCATTTTTTATTGTATCTTTTTGATTCTTCTCTCTTTTCTATTAGTCTAGCTAGTGGTCTATCTATTTTGTTGATCTTTTCAAAAAACCACCTCCTGGATTTGTTGATTTTTTGAAGGGTTTTTTGTGTCTCTATCTCCTTCAGTTCTGCTCTGATCTTAGTTATTTCTTAACTTCTGCTAGCTTTTGAGTTTTTTTTTTTATCTTGCTCCTCTAGTTCTTTCCATTTTGATGATAGAGTGTCGATTTTAGACCTTTTCTTGCTCCTCATGTGGGCAATTATTGCTATGAATTTCCCTCTAGGCATTGCTTTATATGTGTCCCAGAGATTCTGGTATGTTGTGTCTTCATTCTCATTGGTTTCAAAGAAAATCTTTATTTCTGCCTTCATTTCATTGTTTATCCAGTCGACATTCAAAAGCCAATTGTTCATTTTCCATGAAGTTGTGTGGTTTTGAGTTAGTTTCTTAATCCTGAGTTCTAATTTGATTTTACTGTTGTCTGAAAGACTGTTTGTTATGATTTCCATTCTTTTGCATTTGCTGAAGAGTGATTTACTTCCAATTATGTGGTCAGTTTTAGAGTAAGTATGATGTGGTGCTGAGAAGAGTGTACATTCTATGGATTTGGTGTTGAAAGTTCTGTCAATGTCTATTAAGTCCGCTTGGTGCAGATCTGCATTAAAGTCCTGGATTTCCTTGTTGATATTCTGTCTCGGTGATCTGTCTAATACTGACAGTGGAATGTTAAAGTGTCCCACTATTATTGTGCGGGAGTCTGTGTCTTTGCAGGTCGTTAAGGACTTGCTTTATGTATCTGGATGCTCCTGTATTGGGTGCATATATATTTAGAATAGTTAGCTCTTCTTGTTGTATTGAGCCTTTTACCATAATATAATGCACTTGTCTCTTTTGATTTTTGTTCACTTAAAGTCCGTTTTATCAGAGACTAGTATTGCCATCCCTGCTTTTTTTTGCTCTTCATTTGCTTGGTAAATCTTCTTCCATTCCTTTATTTTGAGTCTATGTGTGTCTTTCCATGAGAGATGGGTCTCCTGAATACAACACACTGATGGTTCTTGGCTTTTTATCCAGTTTGCCAGTCTGTGCCTTTCGATGGGGGCATTTAGTCCATTTACATTTAAGGTTAATATTGTTATGTGTGAATATGATCTTGCCATTTTATTACTGGTTGGTTGTTTTGCCCTTTGGTTGGCGTAATTTCTTCATTACATCATTGGTCTTTGCCCTTTGGTTCTTTTTTGCAGTGGCTGGTACTGGTTTTTCCTTTCTGTTTAGTGCTTCCTTCAGGGGCTTTTGTAGGGCAGGTCTGGTAGTGACAAAATCTCTCCCCAATTGCTTGCCCATAAAGAATTTTATTTCTCCATCACTTATGAAGCTTAGTTTTGCTGGATATGAAATTGTGGGTTGAAAGTTCTTTTCTATAAGGATGTTGAATGTCAGCCCCCACTCTCTTCTGGCCTGTAGGGTTTCTGCCAAGAGATCCACTGTGATTCTGATGTGCTTCCCTTTGTGGGTGACTCAACCTTTCTCCCTGGATGCCCTTAGCATTTTTTCCTTCATTTCAACCCTGGTGAATCTGACGATTATGTGCCTTGGGGTTGCTATTCTTGAGGAGTATCATTGCGGTGTTCTCTGTATTTTCTGTATTTGAATGTTGGCCTACCTTGCTAGGTTGGGGAAATTCTCCTGGATAATATCCTGAAGAGTGTTTTCCAGCTTAGATTCATTCTCTCCATCATCTTCTGATACACCAGTCAAGCATATATTATGTCTTTTCACATAATCCCATATTTCTTGAAGTCTTGTTCATTTCTTTTCACTCTTTGTTCTCTTTTCTTGCCTTCTCATTCTATTTCATTGAGTTGATCTTCAATCTCTGATATCCTTTCTTCTACTTGATCTATTCAGCTATTGAAACTTGTGTATGCTTCACGAAGTTGTTGTGCTGTGTTTTTCAACTCCATTAAGTCATTTATGTTCTTCTCTAAGCTGATTATTCTAGTTAGCATTTCATCTAATCTTTTTTCAAGATTTTTAGTTTCTTTGCATTGAGATAGAACATGTTCCTTTAACTCAGAGACATGTGTTATTACCCACCTTCTGAAGCCTGCTTCTGTCAACTTGTCAAATTCCTTCTCCATCCTGCTTTGTTCCCTTGCTGGTGTAGAGTTGTGATCTCGTGGTTGGGGGAGGCTTTCTGGCTTTTGATGGTTTCATTCTTCTTGTGCTGGTTTCTTCCCATCTTGTTGGATTTATATAGTTTTGATCTCAGGTAGCTGCTTGAGGAAGTGGCCTTTCCTTTGTCTGCCTGCAGAGGCATTGCTGGACTGCCATGGATTCAGTGAAGCTGCTGCGTCTTTTATTTACTCAGGAAAATTAGGCTGGCTTCAGCAATGGTGGCTTCCCCTCTACCCACCAAGCTCGATTATTCCTGGTTGCTCTCTAACTGATGTTCTGGGTGTGAAAGTCTGGAGTGAACGTTTTTTTAGCATGCTGGGCTTTGTGGGGTGGGGAGGGGGGACCCGTCTTGCTGTATGGGGTGTTTCCCTGCTTTCGGTTCCCCTTCTTTCTAGGGGGTGGGTAGCTTCATCCAGCTAGCTTTTTGACTTTCGTGTCAGCCAGTGCTTCTGCCTAGATCTATGCTGACAGTCCTGGTGCTGGCCGAAGTTGCTGTTCTGCCCTGTTCAGGCAGCTCGCTGAGGCTTTTCAGCCCAGCGAAGATCTCCTATTCTGTGGGTTGTAGAGGGCTTGGGTGAAGTGCTGTATCTAAACTGAAGTACCAGAGGGGGAGATCCCCTGGCCCTCCAGTAGGTTGCATGTACCTCCTGGGTCGGGCAGTGCCCCGCCTTGCCTCAACTTGCCCTATTTAGTTTATACCCACTGTTCAACCAGACCCACAAAATGAACCTGGTACCTTGTTTGGAATTGTGGCAACCACTCTGCTTCTGTGTCTGTCTCATTGGGAGCTGCTTTCCACAGCTGCCTCTTATTCAGCCATCTTGGGATCCCCCGCACTCATATGTCTTTCTAATACAGCTTTTCTTTCTATTTTAAATAAAATGTATAGATCATAATCTAATAAATTTCAGCCATGAATGTTGAAATACAACCTTGATCCCTCATGAATTAAAGATTTAATGGAGTATAGTTAGCATTATTTTTTACTTACAACAATCTATGCAACCTCCCTTCTTCCTTCCTAACAAACACTCTTTAAAAAATTTTTGTAGAAAAAAATAATGTAAAATCTACCCACTTAAAATTTTAAGTGTAAGGCAAAGGAGGTGTTTCACACATACAATCCCATCACTTTGAGAGGCCAAGGTGAGTGGATCACTTGAGGCCAGGAATTCAAGATCAGCCTGGCTAACATGTTGAAACCTTGTCTCTACTAAAAATACAAAAATTAGCTGAGCGTCATGGTGCATGTCTGTAATCCTAGCTACTTGGGAAGCTGAGGAGGAGAATCACCTGAGCCTGGGATGATCATGTGGTTTTTGTTTTTTGTTCTGTTTATGTGGTGAATCACACGTATAGATTTGCATATGTTGAACCCATCTTGCATCCCAGGGTTAAATCCTACTTGATTGTGGTGAACTAGCTTTTGGATGTACTGCTGAATTTGCTGGTATTTTGTTGAGAATTTTGTGTAGATGTTCATTAAAGATATTACCCTCAAGTTTTCTTTTTGTGTGTATGTCTCTGCTGGGTTTTGATATCTGGATGATGATGGCCTCATAGGATGTTAGAGAGGAGTTCCTTCTCCTCAATTTCTTTGAAACAGTTTCAGTAAGAATGGTAGCAGCATTTCTTTAGACAGCTGGTAGTATTTGGCTGTAAATTGGTCTAGTGGCTTTTTCTGGTTGGTAGGCTCTTTATTTCTGATTCAATTATGGACCACATTATTGATCTGTTCAGGGGTCCAATTACTTTTTAGCTCAACCTTGGAAGGTGGTATGTCTCCAGGAAATTATCCAGCTCTAAGTTTTCTAGTCTGTATGCATAGAGGTGTTAACAGTAGTCTCTGAGGGTTTTTAATATTTCTGTGGGGTCAGTGGTAATGTCCCTTTTGGCATTTCCGATTGTGTTTACTTAGATCTTCTGTTTTTCTTTATTAGTCCAGTAAGTGGTCTATCAATTTTCTTTATTCTTTGAAATAACCAGTTCCTGGATTTGTTGATCTTTTGTATTTTTTTAATCTCATTATTTTTGGTTCAGTTCTGATTTGGGTTATTTCTTATCTTCTTCCAGCTTTGGGACTGGTTTGCTCTTGTTTTTCTAGTTCCTCTAGGTGTGCTATTAGGTTGTCAAATTGAGGTATTTCTAACTTTTTGATGTGAGTGTTTAGTATTATAAACTTTCCTCAACACTGTTTTAGTTGTGTCCAGAGATTCTGGTATGTTATATCTTTGTTTTCATTATTTTCAAATAATTTCTTTATTTCTACCTCAATTTCATGTTTACCAAAAAGTTATTCAGGAGAAGGTTGTTTAATTTCCATGCAACTGTATAGTTTTGAGCAATTTTTTTATTTCCTTTTTTTAATTCAATAGGTTTTGGGGAAACAGCTGATGTTTGGTTACATTAATAAGTACTTTATCCTTTCCACCAAGTCCTCAGTGCCATTGTATTATTTTTTTGCCTTTGCATTCTCATAGCTTAGCTCCCACTTATAAATGAGAACATACGATGTTTGGTTTCTTCATTCCTGAGTTACTTCACTTAGAATAATAATCTCAAATTCCATCCAGGTTGCTGCAAATGCCATTATTTCATTTTTTATGGCTAAGTAGTATTACACGGTATGTGTATACCACATTTTCTTTATCCACTCATTGATTGATGGACATTTGAGCTGGTTCCATACTTTTGCAATTGCAAATTGTGCTTCTATAAACATGCATGTGCAGGCATCTTTTTTGTATAATGAATTTGTTTCCTCTGGTAGATATCCAAAGGTGAGATTTCTGGATCAAATGGTAGATTTCCTTTTAGCTCTTTAAAAAAAATCTCCACACTGTTTTCAATAGTAGATGATCTGGCTCTGTGTGCCCACCCAAATCTCATCTTGAATTGTAATCTGAATTGTGATCCCCACGTGTTGGGAGAGATAGCTCATGGACAGTGATTAGATCATGGGTGCAGTTTCTCCTCATGCCACTCTCATAATAGTGAGTGAGTTTTCATGACATCTGATGGTTTTATAAGTTGACTTCCTCCCCTTCTTTGTTCTGCACTTCTCCTTCCTGCTGCCTTGTGAAGAATGTGTCTTGCTTCCTCTTCACCCTCCACCATAATTGTAAGTTTCCTAAGGCCTCCCTAGTCATGCTGAACTGTGAGTCAATTAAACCTATTTCCTTTATAAATTACCCCAGTCTCAGGTACGTCTTCATAGCAGTGTGAAAACAGACTAATACAGTAGGTTAGTACTGCAGAAAATGGGGTGCTGCTGTAAAGATACCTAAAAATGTGAAAGCAACTTAGGAACTGGGTAACAGGCAGAGGTTGGAACAATTTTGAGGCTCACAAGAAGACAGGAAAATGTGAGAAAGTCTGGAACTTCTTTGAGACTTGTAGAATAACTTTGAAAAAATATTGATGGTAATGTGGACAATAAAGTTCAGGCTGAGCTGGCATCAGATAGAGCTGAAGATCTTCCTGGGAACTAGAGTAAAGATCACTCTTGCTATGCTTTAACAAAGAGACAGCAGAATTTTGCATTTGAAGATTCAAGGAGTCTAGAGATCTGTGGAACTTTGAACTTGAGAGGGAAAATTTAGGGTGTCTGGAGAAAGAAAGTTCTAAGTGACAAAGCATTCAAAAAGGAAACAGAGAATTAAAGTTGGGAAAATTTGCAGCCTGATGATGTGAGAGGAAAGAAAAGTCCATTTTTTATGGATAAATTCAAGCCAGCTGCAGAAATTTTTCAAAAGTAGTGAGGATCTGAATGTTAATCACCAAGACAATGGGGAAAATATCTCCAGGTCATGTCAGATTTCCTCACAGCAGCCCCTCTCATCACTGCCCTGGAGACCTAGGAGGAAAAATTGATTCACGAGCTGGGCCCAGGGCCCCTCTGCTCTGTGCAGCCTCAGGATGTGGTGCTGTGTTCCAGGTGCTTCAACTCCAGCTGTGGCTAAAAGGGGATAATGTACAGCTCAGGTGGTTGCTTCAGAGGGTACAAGCTCCAAGAATTGGCAGCTTCCACGTGGTGTTGGTCCTGTGGGTGCACAGAAGACAAAATTAAGGTTTGGGAACCTCTGCCTAGATTTCAGGGAATGTATGGAAACACAGAAACACCTGGATGTCCAGGCAGAAGGCCACTATAGGGGTAGAGCCCTTATGGAGAACCTCTGCTAGGGCAGTGCAGAAGGGAAATGTAGAATTGGAGCCCCTACACAGAGTCCCCACTGAGGCCCTGCCTAGTGGAACTGTGAGAAGACAGTCATCGTCCTCAAGACCCCAAAATGGTAGATCCACCAACGGCTGGCACCATTAACCTGGAAAACCCACAGATACTTAATGCCAGCCCATGAAAACACTGGGATGGGAGATTTACCCTGCAAAGCCAAAGAACAAAGTTGCCCGAGGCTGTGGGAGTCCTATATCTTACATCAGTGTAACCTGGATTTGAGATGTGGACTCAAAGGAGATCATTTTGGAGCTTTAAGATTTAATGACTGCTTCACTGGATTTTGGAATTGCATGAAGCCATTTTGGCCATTTCTCCCATTTGGAATGGATACATTTGTCCAATGCCTGTACCCCATTATACCTTGGAGGTAACTAATTGCTTTCATTCTTACAGGTTCATAGATGGAAAGGACTTGCCTTGTCTCAGATGAGACTATGGACTTGGAATTTTGGGTTAATGCTGAAATGCGTTACAACTTTGGAGAACTGTTGGGAAAGCATAATTGTGCTTTGAAATATGAGAAAGATGAGATTTGGGGAGGGCCCAGGGGCAGAATAACATGATATGGCTGTGTCCCCAACCAAATCTCATCTTGAATGGTAATCCTTCTGTGTTGAGGGAAAAACTTTTTGGGAGGTGATTAGGTTATAGAGGCAGTTCCCCCATGCTGTTCTCATGATAGTGAGTGAGCTCTCATGAGATCTAATCATTTTATAAGGGGCTTTCATCCCCTCTTCACTCTGCACTTCTTCCTGTCTCCTTGTGAAAAAAAGTGCCTTGCTTCCCTTCAGCTTCCACAATAACTGTAAGTTTCCTGAGGTATCCCCAGCCATGCTGAACTGTGAGTCAATTAAACTTCTTTATAAATTACCCAGTCTTGGGCAGTTCTTTATAGAAGTATGAAAATTGATTAATACAGTCGTTGTACTAGTTTACATTCCCACTAACAGTGTAAAAGTATTCCTTTTCACCGCATCCATGCCAACATCTATCACTTTTTGATTTTTTAATTATGGGCATTCTTGCAGGAGTAAGGTGGCATCACACTGTGGTTTTGATTTGCATTTCCCTCATCATTAGTGATGTTAAGCATTTTTTAATATGTTTTTTGGCCATTTGTATATCTTCTTTTGAGAATTGTCTATTAATGTCCTTAGCCCACTTTTGTATGGGATTGTTTGTTTCTATTTCTTGCTGATTTGTTTGAGTTCCTTGTAGGTTCTGGATGTTAGGCCATTGTTAGGAGTATCAGTTGCAAAGATTTTCTCCCATTCTCTGGGTTGTCTGTTTACTCTGCTGATTCTTTTGTTATGCAAAAGCTTTTTAGTTTAATCAAGACCCATCTATTTATCTCTATTTTTATTGCATTTGCTTTTGGGCTCTTAGTCATAAAGTCTGCCTAGGCCCATACCTAGAAGGGTTTTTCCAATGTTATCGTTTCAGAGTTTTATGGTTTTAGATCTGAGATTTAAGTGTTTGATTTATCTTGACTTGATATTTGCATAAGGTCAGAGATGAGAATACAGTTTTATTATTTTACCTGTGGCTTGTGAATTATCCCAGCACCATTTGTAAAATACAGTATCTTTTCCCCACTTTATGTTTTTGTTTGCTTTATTGAAAATCAGTTGACAACAACTGTTTGGCTTTACTTCTGCATTCTCTATTCTGTTCCATTGGTCTATGTGCCTATTTTTATACCAGTACCATGTTGTTTTTGTGACTATCTACTTATAATCTGAAGTCAGGTGTACTAGTCCATTTTCATGCTGCTGATAAAGACATACTTGAGACTAGGCAATTTACAGAAGGAAGAGGTTTAATTGGACTCACAGTTCCATGTGGCTGAGATGGCCTCACAATTATGGCAGAAG
Organism: Cheracebus regulus; assembly: GCA_963574635.1. NCBI lineage: Eukaryota > Metazoa > Chordata > Mammalia > Primates > Pitheciidae > Cheracebus > Cheracebus regulus. The sequence continues at coordinate 9,502 of CAUYQU010017834.1, forward strand.
GCAATGAGCAGCAAGTCACATCTTACAGGGATGGCAGAAAGCAAAAAGAGGCTTGTGCAGACAAACTCCCATTTTTCAAGCCATCAGATCTCATGATACCAATTCACTGTCATCAGAACACCACAGGAACAACCAACCCATGATTCAATCAACTCTCATGAGGTCCCTCCCACAACACATGGCAATTATGGGAACTACAAGATGAGAATTTGGTGGAGACATGGAGCCAAACCATATCATCAGGTAATTTGATAACTCCAGATGTGGTCTTTTTGCTTAATCTTTCTTTGGCTATTTGAGCTTTTATTAGTTCTACATGAATTTTAGAATTATTTTTTCTAGTTGTATGAAGAATGATGGTGGTATTTTGATGGGAATTGCATCAAAGTTGTGGATTGCTTTTGGCAGTATAGTCATTTTTACAATATGGATTCTATCATCCATGAGCATGAGATGTGTTTCCATTTTTGTGTGTGTGTCATCTATGATTTCTTTCAGCATTGTTTTGTAGCTTTCCTTGTAGAATTGTTTCACCTCCTTGGTTAGGTATATTCCTAAGGTGTTTGTTTGTTTGTTTAGCAATTGTAAAAGGGTCTGAGTTTTTTATTTGATTCTCAGCTTGCTTGCTTGCTGTTTCTGTATGGCAGGACCACTAATTTCTGTATATTAATTTTGTATTTGGAAACTTTGCTAAATTCATTTACCAGTTCTAAGAGCTTTTTGGATGAATCCTTAGGGTTTTCTAGGTATAAAATAGAACATCAGCAAATAGTGACAATTTGACTTCCTCTTTACCAATTTGGATGATGTTTATCCTTTCTCATCTGATTTCTCTGGCTAGAACTTCTAGCACTTTGTGAAACAAAGTGGTGAGAGTGGGCATGGTTCTCTTGTTCCAGTTCTCATGAAAACTGCTTTCAACTTTTTTCTGTTGAGTATATCTATTTTACTGAAGTTTTTTCATTCGTATCCTTTATCTGTTTATTTATTTATTTTATTTTTTGTCCTTTAAGTTGGACTTCATCTTTCTCTGATACCTCCTTTTTGGTCTTAATAATCAATCTTCTGAATTCTTTTACTGGCAATTCAGAGATTTGTTTGGATCCATTGTTTGTGAGCTAGTGTGATTGGGTGGAGGGGATGTTAAAAAAACCTTGTTTTGTTTTTACCAGAATTGTTTTCCTGGTTCCTTCTCATTTGGGTAGACCATGTCAGAGTGGACTCAAGGGCTGCTGTTCAGAATCATTTGTCCCACGGGGTTCCCCCTTGATGTGGTGCTCTTCTTTTTCTCATAGGAATGGGGCTTCCTGAGAGCTGAACTGCACTAATTGTTATTTCTCTTCTGGATTTGGCCACACAGCAAAGCTACCAGGCTCTGGGCTGGTACAGGGGGTTGTCTGCAAAGAGTCCCATGATGTGTAATATGATCCATCTTCAGGTCTCTCAGCTGTGGATACCAACCTCTGATTTGTTGGAGGTAGCAGGGGAGTGAAGTTTATTCTGTGAGGGTCTTTCGTCATATTTTTGTTAAGTACACTGATTTTGTGTTGGTTGGATTCCAGCCAGCAGGTGGCATTTCCAAGGATGCATCAGCTGTGGTCGTATCAGGAGGATCAGGTAGTGAATGGAGTCAAAGAGCTCCCAAGGAATTATTTCCTTTCCCTTTGGTCCCCAGGGTGGGTAGAGAAAGACCATCAGGTGGGGCAGGGTAGGCATGAGCTAAGACTCCTTGTGTGAGGCTTGTTGAAGCTGCTGTGGGGGATGAGGATGTGGTTTCCAGGCCAATGGAGTTATATTCACAGTGAAATTATGATTCCCCCTGCTGTGTCACACAGATCACCAGTAAAGTGGGGGAAAACTGGCAGCCACAGGCCTCACCCAGGTCCCATGCAGCTCACAGCCCAAAAGGCCAGTCTCACTCCCACTGTGTGCCCCCAACAGCATTGAGTTTATTTCCAGGCAGCCAGGGAGCAGGGCTGAGAACTTGCCCCATGTTACAGCCTCCCAGCTGAGAAAGCAAGCCAACTCACAGTTCCTTGATTATCCCATGGTGCCAGCAGCAGCAATCCACCTCCTTCAAAGGGTCTGTGAATTCTCTCAGCTTTCCTGGTACATTCCTGCCATAGTTCTTGGAGCAAAAGTTCAGGATGTGAGCCTCTACACACTACTCTGTCCTTCAAAGAGGGAGCTGCAAGTTAGTTCTTCCTCTTAGCCACCATTTTTTTCTCTCCAAGTAATGTTCTTCATATTAATTTTTATTTTTACTGTATTGTGGCTGGTATCTTTTCATTTTTTTTAAATTTGCTGAGAATTGTTTTATGGCCAATTTTGTGGTTGACTTTAGAGTATGTTCCATGTGCAATGAGAATAATGTAGGATTTTGTTGTTTTGGGGTGGAGAGCTCTGGAGATATCTGTTAGGCCCATCTAGTTAAGTGTTGAGTTCAGGTCCTGAATGTCTTTGTTAATTTTTGCCATCAGTGATCTTCCTAAAACCGTCAGTGGGGTATGATGGTTTCTAACTATTATCATGTAGTTATCTAAGTCTTTCCATAGGCCTCTAAGAACTTGTTTTATGAATTTGGATGCCTTTGTGTTGGGTGCATACATATTAAGGATGTTCAGGTCTTCTTGCTGAATTTTACCCTTTTCCATTATGTAATGCCCTTCCTGGTCTTTTTTGATGGTTTTCAATTTAAAGTCTGTTTTGTCTGGAATCAGAATAACAACCCCTCCTTTTTTCTCTTTTCAATTTGCTTGGTATATTTTTCTTCA
>CAUYQU010017835.1:0-13621 GCA_963574635.1 Cheracebus regulus
TTGCACTGGTTTCTTCCCATTTTTGTGGATTTATCCACCTGTCGTCTTTGTAATTGCCGACTTTCAGATTGGGTCTCTGAGTGGACGTCTGGCTTGTTGGTGATAAAGTTTTTTCTGTTTCTTAGTTTTCCTTCAGGGGGCGCCCCTTCCCCACAGAGCTGGGCCTTCCCGGGTTCAGCTGCACTTGCTGTGAAACTCAGTCCTCACGCTTCCAATTGCTGCTCTCCTTGTGGGGATGGGACCAGCCGAGCCGATCTAAAAGGGCAGCCAGTCCCGTACACTTCGCACTGAGAAGCGCCGGGCTGGGGCGCCGGCAAAACAGCTGCGCCGGCCAAAAGCATCACGCTGGTGACCTGTGTGGCTCCTTCGCCGGGAATCTCCCAGTCCCCGGGCATCAAAAATTTGTTTGCAACTGCGGCATCCACTCGCTCTCTGCGCTTTCACTGGGAGCTACAATCCCGAGCTGCTGCTATGTGGCCATCTTGGATCTCTCTGTGCCCGGTGATGAAGTTTTTCTGTTTCTCAGTTTTCCTTTGGCAGATGCCCGTTCCCCACAGAGCCGGACCTTCCCGGTTTCACTGTGCTTGCTGTGAAACTCTCAGTCCTCAGTGCTTCCAATTGCTGTTTTCCTTGTGGAGATGGGACCAGCTGAGCCTGTCCGTCCCGTATACTCCGCACCGGGAAGCGCCACGCTGGGGCGCCGGCAAAACAGCCGCGCCAGCCAAAAGAGTCGCGCTGGCGACACGTGTGGCTCCTCTGCCAGGAATCTCCCGGTCTGTGGGCAACAAAAATTCGTTGGAAAGTGCGGTGTCCACTCGTTCTCTGTGCTTTCACTGGGAGCTACATTCCTGAGCTGTTGCTAATCGGCCATCTTGGATCTCTCTCTGTTTTAGTTCTTTGTAGATTCTGGATATTAGCCCTTTGCCTGTTGGGTAGCTTGCAAAAATTTTTTTCCATTCTGTTGGTTGCCAGTTCTCTCTAATGATTGTTTCTTTTGCTGTGAAGAAACTCTTAAGTTTGATTAGATCCCATTTGTCTATTTTGGCCTTTGTTGGCATTGCTTTTGGTGTTTTAGTTATGAAGTCCTTTCCTATGCCTATGTCCTGAATGGTATTGCCTAGGTTTTCTTCTAGGGTTTTTATGGTGTTAGGTCTTATGTTTAAATCTTTAATCCATCTGGAGTTAATTTTTGTATAAGGTGTAAGGAATGGGTCCAGTTTCAGCTTTCTGCACACGGTTAGCCAGTTTTCCCAATGCCATTTATTAAACAGGGAATCCTTTCCCCATGCTTGTTTTTGTCAGGTTTTTGTCAAGATCAAGTGGTTGTAGTTGTGTGGCATTCTTTCTGAGGCTCTGTTCTGTTCCATTGGTCTCTATCTCTGTTTTGGTACCAGAACCATGCTGTTTTGATTATAGCAACCTTGTAATATGGTTTGAAGTCAGGTAGTATGATGCTTCCAGTTTTTGTTTTTGTTTTGTTTTTTGTTTTTTGGCAGTATAGCTATTTTCATGATGCTGATTCTTCCTAACCATGATCATGGAATGTTTTTCCATCTGTTTGGGTCCTCTCTTATTTCCTTGAGCAGTGGTTTGTAGTTCCCCTTGAAGAGGTCCTTCATGTCCTTTGTTAGTTGTATTCCTAGGTATTTTATTCTCTTTGTAGCAATTGTGAATAGGAGTTTGCTCATGATTTGCTCTCTGTTTGTCTGTTATTAGCATATAGGAATGCTTGTGATTTTTGCACATTGATTTTGTATCCTGAGACTTTGCTGAAGTTGCTAATTGTCTTAAGGAGATTTTGGGCTGAGATGATGGGGTCTTCTAAATATACAATCATGTTGTCTGCAAATAGAGACGACGTAACTTCCTCTTTTCCTAACTGAATCCCCTTTATTTCTTTTTCTTGCCTGATTTCTCTGGCTAGAACTTCCAATACTACGTTGAATAGGAATGATAAGAGAGTGTACCCTTGTCTAGTGCCAGTTTTCAAAGGGAATGCTTCCAGTTGTTGTCCATTCAGTATGAATGGGCTGTGGGCTTGTCATAGATAGCTTTTATTATTATAAGATACGTTCCATCGATACTTAGTTTATTGAGAGTTTTTAGCATAAAGGGCTGTTGAATTTTGTTGAAGGCCTTCTCTGCATCTATTGAGACAATCATGTGGTTTTTGTCTTTGGTTCTGTTTATGTGATGGATTACATTTATAGATTTGCATATTTGGAACCACCCTTGCATCCCTGGGATGAAGCCTACTTGAAAGTGATGGATAAGTTTTTGATGCGCTATTGCATTTGGTTTGCCAGTATTTTATTGAAGATTTTTGCATCAATGTTTATCATGGACATTGGCCTGAAAATTTCTTTTTTAGTTGTGTCTCTGCCAGGTTTTGGTATCAGGATGATGTTGGTCTCATAAAATGAGGTAGGGAGGATTCCCTCTTTTTGTATTGTTTGGAATAGTTTAAGAAGGAATGGTATCAACTTCTCTCTGTACATCTAGTAGAATCCAGGCAAGGACTTCATGACTAAAACACCAAAAGCAATGGCAACAAAAGTCAAAATAGACAAATGGGATCTAATTCAACTTAAGAGCTTCTGCACAGCAAAAGAAACAATCATTAGAGTGAACTGGCAACCAACAGAATGGGAAAAAAATTTTTGCAATCTACCCATCTGACAAAGGGCTAATAGCCAGAATCTACAAAGAACTTAAACAAATTTACGAGAAAAAAACAAACAACCCCATCAAAAATTGGGCAAAGGATATGAACAGGCACTTTTCAAAAGAAGACATTTATGCAGCCAACAAACATGAAGAAATGCTCATCATCACTGGTCATCAGAGAAATGCAAATCAAAGCCACATTGAGATATCATCTCACACCAGTTAGAATCATCATCATTAAAAAATATGGAGACAACAGATGCTGGAGAGGATGTGGAGAAATAGGAACCCTTTTACACTGTTGGTGGGAGTGTAAATTAGTTAAACCATTGTGATAGACAGTGTGGCGATTCCTCAAGGATCTAGAAATAGAAATCCCATTTGACCCAGCAATCCCATTACTGGGTATATACCCAAAGGATTATAAATCGTCCTACTATAACAACACATGCACACATATGTTTATTGTGGCACTGTTCACAATAGCAAAGACTTGGAACCAACCCAAATGCCCATCAAGAATACACTAGATAAGGGCACATATACACCATGGAATACTATGCAACCATAAAAAAGGATGAGTTCATGTCTTTTGCAGGGACATGGATGAAGCTGGAAATCATATTTCTCAGCAAACTGACACAAGAACAGAAAACCAAACACTGCAAGCTCTCACTCATAAGAGGATGTTGAACAATGAGAACACATGGATACAGAGAGGGGAACATCACACAATGGGGTCTGTTGGGAATGGGGGGCTAGGGGAGTGGTAGCAGGGAGTGGGGGTATTGGGGAGGGATAACATTAGGAGAAATACTTAATGTGGGTGACAGGAGTTGGAGGCAGCAAACCACCATGGCATATGTATACATATGTGACAATCCTCCAAGATCTGCATGTGTACCCCAGAACTTACCATTCCCTTAACTTATCCAGAAACTTGAGTTCTGGAATATGACTTTCCCAAGGTCTTATAAGACTTCCTTCCTTCATACAAGGAAGAGCCTAAACTGCTTCTTCCTAGCATATCATGCTTCTAATACATATGGTTGCAAGACAGAACAAAATAAATTAAATTAAATTAAATTATAATAAAAATAATAATTTCAATAACCATAAAGGAATTATGATAATTATCAATTGTCAAAATGATAATCACAAATTGACAATAGATTTGGCCTCAGGATTCAAGTGCTACTGCTTTCCAACAATTTTTTTTTTTTTTTTACCAGATCTGCTAATGTCATTAGGGTCTTGGTAGGAAACAGAAGTCATACTCTGAAGCAGTAACTGAAGAGAGTTAAATGAGTGGATAGGGTCAAGGGAGCCAATAAGAGATAATACAGCAGCCAGGACTGCTAACAGTGAGAAGCAGCTGACACTCCATCACACTTAGGCCTGGAAGGGCTGAGAAGGAGCAGTGTTCTGAACCCAGTGAAACCTCTCACTACAGCAGAGGGGCTGTCTAATATAAGTGAATGGGGAAAAACCCAGACCTTGCTTTTCTTCTCTTCTTTCTTCTCTCCAGAAAGGGCCTTCCATTGACAAAATCCAACAACAAGCCAGAGGACAAAGAAGCCTGAGTGATGATGTCTGAAGGGCTTAGACTTCTCTTAAATATCACGTATGTGCTGATGACAGCCAGGTTTTAAAAATCTCTGGTCTTGAATTTCAATTTCCTGCTAGGTATCTCCTAACTGATCTCCTGATTATTCATCAATGTTTGTTCCTACAGCAATCCTCTCTGTCTCAGTTGTTACCAACTCCTACCAAATGCAGGTCAAAAATCTTGGAGACATCCCTAGGTGCTCTTTTCCCCTCCTGACCAGCATCCTATCCTTTAGCAGATCTTGTTGACTCTCCTTCTACATATATCCAGAATCCCACCTCTTCTCCCTGCTTTCAATACTACCACCACAATTCTAATAATCAATTGGCTGGAATGTTACACTGGATATGCTGTTTCCACACCTGCCCTCTTATGGTTTAATCTCAACAAAGATACTAAAGTGATCCTTTGAACAACCTACATTAGATCATGTCAGACTTCTATTCAGGGTATCTAATAGCCTCCCACTTCACTCAAACTAGAGTAAGTCAAATCCTTACAATTGGTCTATAAGACCTTACAAGATCTCCCATCCATTCTCTTACCTCTGTGGCCTCTTTTCCCATTACTTACTCCCTTCTCTTAGCCTTTCTGCTAACACTAAACTCCTTTCTGTGCTTAAAACAAACCAGGAACACTCTTGAAAAGGTGTTTGCGCTTGCTGTTCACTGTGCTGGTACACTCTTCCCTTAAATAGTTGAATGACTTCGTCCTAATTCTCCTTTGAATTTTTGTCAACTGTCACCTCAATGAGCCCTTCCCTAACTACCTTAGATTAAAATGCAACTCTCCCCCAACTCTAACACTTCCAACTCATTTCCCCATTTCATTTTTTCTCAGAATACTTAAGACCATCTGACACATTATATATTTTACTTTTTGTTTGTTTGTTTATGATCTGCCTTTCCCTGCTTGCACTCTCTCTCCACTGTGATAAATGATCTATAAACCTGACATGCTCATGGGACCATAAGGAGACATGTGCAATTATCAAAATTTTGTTGCATGAAAGAAATCTATTTCCTCATAGCCCTTGATAGTACTTGCACAGGGTTGCATAAATGCTCCCTAGCTTGAACCAGAACCAGAAGTTTCAAATTCCCTTAGACTAGGGTTTAACTATGATTTGGGCAATGTTTGAGTCCTTTCTTTCTTGATAAAATGAGAAAAGGCTGTAAAGTAGTTGAGCTATGGGAGGATTCTAGATATTTTGTCTAGTCTTGGAAAATGTTTAGTCAAAGAAAGTCCCTCGCTATATTTCCTGACCTAAGGTTTAAGATTTTCGTGTATAAGACCTTAAAAAGTAGTAAGGTATTGTAAAGCCTCACATAACCTGAAGGTCAAAGCTGGTAAAATAACAAATTATTGAAAAATATTTCTAACCTTTTTGCCTTTGCTGTATTAAACAAACATCAATAAGTTGATACTTGCTGAATGAGTACACAAAGCTTTGCTAACTTTAGCAGAGTGGAGAACCCAAAAAGAAATTAATTACCACTAAGGGTTTTCCTTATGCAAAAAACAGAATAGGCATTAGCCAAGTAATGTGATTTTAGGGACCCAAGAGTCCCCAAAGTAAAAAGCAATCCTTCCTTATAAGCTTGCTGATACATAAAATTCCACATTCCACAATCCAACTCTTTTACTTAATCATTAAATCCCGATTAAATGCAAATATCCCTTCTGTGGAGTCCTCCATCAGTTATTTATTCATCAGAGTAAAAAAAAATGAGAACAAGTTTTGCCAAGGAGTATATGAATAGTTATAAGCAGCTTGAGGAAGCTGTGATCCAGGAAATAAAAGATTAAGTGCCTCAGACAGCAAACTTCGCCAACCTTACAGTTTTGCCTGTATTTAGTCTCACTATACTTGTTTTAAGGTTTATTTATCTCCAAGATTGATATGGTTTGGCTCTGTGTCCCCACTCAAATCTCACACTGAACTATAATCCCCATGTACTGAAGGAGGGCCTGATGGAAGGTAATTGAGTCATGGGGGTGGACTTTCCTCTTGCTGTTCTCATGACAGTGAATGAGCTCTCATGAGATCCAGTTGTTTAAAAGTGTGCAGTGATTAACTCTTTGCACTCTCTCTCTCCTGCTACACATGGTAAGACGTGCTTGCTTCCCTTTCACCTTCCACCATGATTAAGTTTCCTGAGGCCTCCCAGCTGTGCTTTCTGTTAAACCCGCAGAACTGTGAGTCAATTAAATCTCTTTCCTTCATAAATTACCCAGTTCAGATAGTTCTTTATAAGAGTGTGAGAATGGACTAATACAAAATATAATGTCTTTTTGGGCTAGTTGTCATTTCTGAGATGCAGGTCAGCTTTCATATATCTGGACATGGGGCTGGGAAGGGAGTGGTGACTATCAGACGTGTGAATTACACTGTCCTTCTTTTATTTCCTATTTGATCCTTAAACTTTTCTTTCTGTCTTTATAATGAATTTAGAATCAATGAGACTAGCAGCAAATGTAGTCATAGAAGTTGATAGGGATGACTAAAATCCTTTCAGTACCCTCAATACATGGATGGATTTCAAGGGCCCAATCCCACCTATGGGAAGGGTGATTACTCAACTTCAGTCCTCTCTAGACTTTCTGTCTCACCTAAGGGAGAGAAAAAGCTAAGAAATATCTGTGAAGTTTCCAGCCCAGGGACATAGGCCTACAAAAAGACAGACTTGATAAGAAGATTATAGAACTTTTCTCCATCCCCTCCCTCATCCCTACCTCATGAAAAAGTTCCAGGAGAAATTAAAGCTGGAGAGTAGCCTACTTTACCTGTCTCTAATCACACACACAGACATACATGCATCCTGGTGGGTGGTTCCTTCTCTGATGGAAACCTGAATGATACAGTATTTAGAACTGTCATCAAAAAGTGATAAGTATGTGAACTAATGCATATGTTAATTAGATCAATTTAGCCATTCCACCATGTATACATATTCCAAAATGATATGTACACAATAAATATATACACTTTTTATTTTTCAAATAAAAATAAAGGTTTTAAATTTAAAAATAGTATTGAAAGCAGTTTCTAAGAAACACAGTCTTAAATATGAGTTGCTGAACTGACTCTGGATTTTGTCGGTGCTCTGATCTGCTCTGCTTTACAGGCATTAATGACTGTTTCCAGTGGTATAGGCAGCATTAATAGTCTACTGAATGCAGTGGTAAAACAGTTATTCAAATTATCACTGGGAAATATCTATAATAATATGTCTATAGAAAGGAAAAGCAAAGGTTGTGGGTGACAAAATATTTTTTGCTATAGAGCATTTAAATAGAAAGTGTGCTGGAGCATTTAGGGAAACAAAATCATTAATTAAGGGCTTTAAATTCCCAGCTCACAATACTACTTCAATGACGATTCCCAAGGAAACATCTCCTGAAGCTGCAAGGCTAAGATTTCTGAAAACCAAATGCAAGTCTAATACCATGTGTACCTCAATTACAGAATAAATGTTTGTAGAGGCAAAGACATCCTCTTCTGTCTTAAGAGATGTCTCCCCTGCATGAAGAACTTGAGGAGGCTCTGATTCTCCTCAGAACATTTCCCTACCATCTGTCCTTGCTTCTGCTACTGTTAACTAGATACAAGTCTCAGTGTCACACAATCCTTTGGGGGTTGCTTCACCTGCCTCTGTTGCCAGCAGTGCCACTGCTTGAGTTTTGCTTGTGCCTGCTGGGTTTGTCCCACCCACTCATCCTGCCAAGTGGCAGGATGCACTTAAGCTTGCACTACTGACCTGGATCCCATGCCCACTGAGGGTGAGCCAGGTATGAAGAGGTGAAGGGTATGTGAGGGAGCGAGTCCAGGGTCTGGCCTCTGCTGCAGTGGGGCGGCCAGCTCCGGACACTGGTTTTGTGCAAGGCTGTGGCTAAACCAGGTGCACCACAAGTGGCTTCTGCTGTGGACGCTGGCATCTGGACAAGGTGAATGCAGTGGTGCCCAAAAACTTGGAGACATCAGCAACAGTGGAACACCAAGGGGTGGGGGTGGGAATGTTACAGCTCTCTTGTTCCTGCTGCCTGCAGTACGGAGAATGAGGAGATGGGTTTGTTTTAGCCAGTCTGTGTTACAGCTCATTCAGTCCCACTGCCCTACTCTGGCCCAAGGTTCCTGGGCTGGCCCTGTCCTGCTGCTGCTTCCCATCACATGGGGTAGCCTCCTGACACCAGTGAAAGGTGGGAGGGCTATAATGTTACACCTCTGACTCAGGGAATCCCAAGGTCTGGACCCCCAGCTGGGTCACCACTCTTCACTCCCGCAGACCCACAAATGAGAGCATGTTACTGCCCACAGCTCGGCAAGCTAATCAGGAAAGTGTTACAGACATTTTCATGCCTGCCATTTGGCAGGTCCCAAGTTCTTGTCCCATGTTCAGGAAGAATGAGGTTACACAGACAACTGGAGGTGAGCAAGGTAGAGAAGGGCTTTATTGAGTGACAGAACAGTTCTCAACAGAGAGGAGACCTGAAGTGGGTAGCTACTATCTGCAGGCAGGTAGTCCTGACATGTGGCTGAGTCTGGGGTTTTTATGGGCTCAGAATCAAGAACGTGTATGCTGATTGGTCCATGGGAGGGTCAGAAATAGCACCATCTGACTGGTTGAAAGCATCAAAGAGGTTCTCATACTGGGTCATGGACTCCACCAAGAATTGACAGTCAAGCCCCCAGGCTTCAGGCCATCTCTGGCTTAAAGGTTGAGCCTAACCAGGGACCCACCCCTTTCTGCCTAGAAGCATGTCTGCCTCCTGTTGCCATCGTCAGCAAGTCTAAGGATGAGATACAGAGGATAACCTGAGAGGAGGCATAATCCACACTAAAAAATATTGTATGATTTTGCCAATTTCTATCAATAGAAACCTGGAGAATGTGTGTAGGAATGGATCTTAAGGTGATCCTCATCACTTTGTGTTGCTATAACAGAACACCACATAAATGGTAATACATGAAGAAGTTTAGAGTCTGGCAGAGAATATAGTGAGCAGTCAAGCAGGGAAGCTCCCTCATAGACAGGTAAGCTGAGGACCTAGGACAGGCATGGCTTCCTCCCTGCAGACACCCAGAGCTCTCACTGTGGCACCCACTGGCCAGGCCCAGGCCTTGAAACAACTGTGAACCTCTCTCTTCCCCACTTTGGTGACCTGATGGCACCAGTGGCCTCTCTAAGCCTGGCCCTCACAGTGTCCAGTGTCTCCTTGTCCAACCGTGCTGTGCTTGGATGCAGCACCTTGGATGATGGTGAGCATGGCAGCATGGGAAGGTGTCCCAGATGCACTGAGGGCCACCATGGTGTGGGGCAGAAGGAGGCAGGCGTTCATACCAAGCTTGGCCACCTCCTCAGGCCTGAAGTAGTGTAGCTCTGGGTCCTGACATAATTGCTCTGTCCTAAGAGTGAGTCTTACCTAGTCCTGACAACAAGGAACAAAAGGCTGAACACCTGAATGGTAAATGGAGCCCCACATGACAATGGGTGGAACAGTTAGCAGTTGGCAGTCATCCAGTGGTTGTAGTTGGTCTTTACTCCACCAGACCTTAACGTGGGAAGTGGAAATGGTAGAATAACATACCACACAGTTGGCCTATTGGAAAGGCCCACAACCCTTTGGGAAGATAGGCCATTTATAGACAGCCTGTGTATATAATATGAAAAAGATGCTTTCAACATTCCTGGCAAACTTTTAAAAGAAAAATTTGCTACATCTAGCCTTTCTAGATGAAAAGAAGTTGCTGATGTATGATAGAGTTAGAAAATCACACATCCTGTAAAAGCCCACTTGTTTAAAAAAAACATAGAAATTAAATGTATTCTGAATGTGACTTTTTGAAATAGAGTTATTAGATCATCTCTGGAAGTGACACAAGGAACCACACAAGTCCATGTTGGTTTAGTGGGTTAGAAGATGTGGAGCAGAAGACTTAAGAAAAGAAGAAGATTCATGACAGACTAGTCATATTTAGAAGACATTTTTGTATTATAATCACTGTTTTGTATGTGCATTTTATTCCTCACTACTGTATGTATAATTGACAATGATAAAGAACTTTTTGAAATATCTTCATAGATGTTCAGAAGTGCTTGATGTATGTTAAAAGTAGAGGAGGTAAAAGAACACATTTTGTAAATATCTTAAAAATTCATGTGAAATGCATTTTGTCAGTGGAGATGGAGATGTCCAAACTTATTGAGTAATACACATTGTGTTTGTGCACTGAATCAAGGGAGGTGGGAGGAAAAATGCAACAAGCTCTATGCCAGTGCACCTATGGGGAGGCAAGATTAACCATTGTCCTTTATGCATTTTGTTTTACTTATCTGTGTATGTGGTATATATAAAGGACAAACAAGTCCTAATTTAAAATATTTAGTCTTTCTACATGTTAAAGGGGTTGCTAGTGTACAAAAAGAGTTAATAAACTAATGCATTGAATACACTTTGTCTTAAAATTTATAAGGACTGCTCTTAAAAACACCTAGGAGATGAAATGTTAAAATCCCCCCTAAGCATTACAGATGCTTATGACTGGCCACTGGGTTGAGAGACGTAGAAGGGGGAAGGAGTGTAGGTCAAATGTTCCTGTTTAGAAGACGCTTTCAAATTATAGTCTTTGTCATGTATGTGTATCATTATTTAATGCTGGCTCAGTTTACAGTGGAAAACTGAAGTGCTATGTGAAACATTCAGTCTTTCTAGATGTTGAAAAGTGTGTTAAAAGTAGAGGGCTAAAGTCACATCCTTTAGTCATTTTTGTTGTTGTTATGTCATAGGAGTGGCTGCATTTGGGGAGGGACTGCATTTTGAAATGGGATTGATAAACTTGATGTTTTGGAGAGTATGCTGACTGTTCACTGGATGGTGGCAGGTGGAGGGAGGAGAAAGTATGAAAAGAGAAGGATTATGTGCCCATGAATTAGATTAGTCCAAAGGGTCAAACCATTGTTCTCTATGTGCATTTTAGTTAATACTGCTGTGTTTAAAGGATAAACAAGTCCTAATGTTCAAAGTATTTTGTAAGTAGAAGTAGTAAAATAATCCCTTTATAAATGTATCTTTGTTAGTTTTTAGGAAGCATTGTCTTCTGGGAGTGACCTTTGTTAATCCACCTCTTAGATCTAGGCATAGCTCTTTATTGAGTCACTGGAATGCTGGAAGATGGAGAAGAAGGGTGAATGGAAGGGCTCTTGGCTAGTATCTCCATATCTAGAAGGTGGTCTTAGATTATAACCATAAGTCTATGTGTACATATTTAGTAAAGTGTCTGTGTTTACTGGGGACAAAGTTCATTATTTTACAATATCTAGACTATACAGATGTCTTGAGGTGACAGTACATGATAAAAAGTAGAGCTAGTGAATGAGCCAGTTTGCAGACATCTTTTTGGTATAATTGATAGAAAAGATGCATCTTGGACATGATATTGTTAAACCACTTCTAAGCAGGGTATGTCAGAACTTGTGGATTAGGTTGGTGGTAAAGGGGCAGAAGGAAGTACAAAGGAAGAGAAATATCAGATGTGTTCTTATTTACATTCTGACAAATGCCATTGATGTATGCACATGTCTTTTGGCTGTACTGTAGGAATACATTAAGTAATCAATGGAAGCATACCTTCTTGCTAATATTTTAATGGTATAGGTCTCATAATAAATTATCTTCGAAGATAGAGACCAATGGAACAGAACAGAGGCCTCAGAAGCAACACCACACAATTACTGCCATCTGATCTTGGGAAAGCAATGGGAAAGGATTCCCTATTTAATAAATGGTGTTGGGAAAATTGGCTAGCCATATGCAGAAAGCAGAAACTGTATCCCTTCCTTACACTTTATACAAAAATTAACTCTAGATGGATTAAACATTTAAACCTGAGGTCTAACGCCATAAAAACTCTAGAAGAAAACCTAGGCAATACCATTCAGGAGATAGGCATGGGCCAGGACTTCATGACTAAAACACCAAAAGCAATGGCTACAAAAACCAAAATAGACAAATGGGATCTGACTCAACTTAAGAGCTTCTGCACAGCAAAAGAAAGTATCAATAGCATGAACTGGCAACCAACAGAACAGGGAAAAATTTTTGCAATCTACCCATCTGACAAAAGGCTAATATCCAGAATCCACGAGAACTTAAACAAATTTACAAGAAAAAAACAAACAACCTCATCAAAAAGTGGGCAAAGGATATGAACAGACACTTCTCAAAAGAAGACATTTATGCACCCAACAAACGTGAGAAAAAGCTCATAATCATTGGTCACCAGAGAAATGCAGATCAAAATCACATTGAGATACCATCTCGTGCCAGTTAAAATGGCAATCATTAAAAAATCAGGAGACAACAGATGCTGGAGAGGATAAGAAAAAGGAATGATTTTACATTGTTGGTGGGAGTGTAAATTAATTCAACCATTGTGGAAGACAGTGTGGCTATTCCTCAAGGATCTAGAAATAGAAATACCATTTGACCCAGCAATCCCATTATTGAGTATATAACCAAAGGATTATAAATCATTCTATTTTAAAGACACATGCATACGTGTGTTTATTGTGGCACTGTTCACAATAGCAAAGACTTGAAACCAAACCAAAGGCCCATCAAGGATAGACTGGATAAAGAAGAGAGATCCAAGACGGCCGATTAGCAACAGCTCAGGAATGTAGCTCCCAGTGAAAGTGCAGAGAACGAGTGGATGCCGCACTTTCCGACGAATTTTTGTTGCCCACAGGCTGGGAGATTCCCAGCAGAGGAGCCACACGGGTCACCAGCATGACTCTTTTGGCCGGCGTGGCTGTTTTGCCGGTGAACCAGTGCAGCGCTTCTTGGTGCGAAGTATACGGACGGATGGGCTCGGCTGGTCCCATCCCCACAAGGAAAACAGCAATTGGAAGCGCTGAGGACTGAGAGTTTCACAGCAAGGACAGTGAACCCGGGAAGGTCTGGCTCTGTGGGGAACAGGCATCTGCCAAAGGAAAACTAAGACACAGAAAAAACTTCATCACCGGGAGGAGAGAGATCCAAGATGGCCACGTAGCAGCAGCTCGGGATTGTAGCTCCCAGTGAAAGCGCAGAGACTGAGTGGATGCCACAATTGCAGATGAATTTTTGATGCCCACAAACTGGGAGATTCCTGACGAAGGAGCCACACGGGTTGCCAGCGCGACTCTTTTGGCCAGCGCGGTGCTTCTCAGTGCGGAGTATATGGGACTGGGTGCCCTTTTAGTCGGGCTCTGCTGGTCCCATCCCCACAAGGAGAACAGCAATTGGAAGCGCTGAGGACAGAGAGCAAGCACAGCTGAACCCAGGAAGGCCCAGCTCTGTAGG